>NDXB01011420.1:145572-400823 GCA_002631895.1 Agapornis roseicollis | reverse complement strand
TGATGCAGCCCAGGATACGGTTGCTTTCTGGGCTGCAAGCACACACTGTCGACTCATGTTCATTTTCTTATCAACCACCACCCCCTGAACACCAACTCTTTTGAATTGCTGACCTGTTCCTGTTGAGCTCCACTGCTTGCTACTGTAGATGTAGCCTGAACTGACCTGAATGGTGAAAGGAAGATACAAAAATATCATACACAATAGATACTTCTTTCTGACAAAACAGAGATGGGAAGATGGCAGAGAGACTTGTGCTCATTAATTTCAAATAATGATTTAATTTTTTAAAATTTATTTTAAAGAGAAAGGCCTCATGGTTTTAAATGGTTCACTGGCAGTGATGCACCAGTCCTTGTGATAGAAGAAAACCACTTTGCTATTTGGTGATGTTGCTTGATCAGTGTGGATAGACAGCTACATCTGTTCTGCTCTAGTTTGATTCCCCCAGCTCCCTGCCAAGGAAGGAGATGGTGCTTTCCCTGGAGCTGCTGTCTCCCACCACAGGAAGGGAGGCACAGCAGGCAACAGAGGAGAGGAGGTTAATATTGTGTCTGGCTTTTCTGTATTGCCGTTAAAGGAAGTCTGAGAGTAAAACCATGACTGGCAGTGCTGCTGCCCTCCTCTTCCTCCTGGGAGAGCTCAGCACTGCCATGGTTCCTGCTGAGTCTCCATACTGCAGCCCTTAATGATTAGTGTGGTTTGTAGCACTGGCTGATAGCTCATTGCTGGATAAAACAGTCATTGTCCAGCAGTGTGTGTTGATTTTTGGCTAGCCTATGTAACACACTGCTTCTGTGTGTCATTCCTCTCTGAAGAGTTGTTCTGAAGATCACCTTTAAAACACAGGGTTGAAATGTGATAGATTTTGGGTGGTTTAAGATTAGCAAGTTCTTACATTGTTCTTTATATCCACTTTCTGACTTGGTGACTTTTGGCCCAAAGTGAATGAAATTATTTTTTTGCTAGGTTTTTTTTTTGTTTGCTTGGTTTTTGTTTTGTTTTGTTTTGTTTTTTGTTTTTTTTTTCTGGGTCGGTGACATTTTGAAAAGTAGGGCAAGAGAAAACCAAGGTCGCTCAGAGGCCTATAAAAAGGCCTAACAAAGAATCCATTCATCCTCATAAAAATAAAGATCTGTATTAATTGCCCACGTGGTAGAGATAAGAATTTGAGAGCTTGGTTAAGTCATTAGCACCTCTGAAGGGTAGAGTCAAGATGGAAGCTGGGAGGGAAAACGCAGCCTGAAAATTGCAATCAGACTGTCTGCCATGGTGACAGAAACACATCTGTACCAAGCTGCGGGTCGTGTAGTCTGGGTGGAAGCAGTGTGTGCTGCACTACAGTCTGGGGAAATATTGGCAAGCATGGAGTTTTGTTATTAATTCAGGAGGAGATTTTATTACTGTTATTAATTTGGGTAGGAAGATAAGCCACACTGCAGCTGAAGTGGCAGCTGCCTGGAAGGCAGCTTGATGGGTTGCACTGGGCAGAGGCTGTAGTTTAGGGAAGGCTTCAGGTGTGCTTAGGTGTGTGCAGTGAAATAATCGCCTTGTACTTTCACCAGGCGAGACATTTGCCAGTGTGAATCAACACCTGCAGTGTCTGGCCCATATTGCATAATACAGCGCTTTAGTAGGGAGAGATTTGACCACAATAAGACTAAACATCCTCATCCTAACCCTCTTTCTGTGACCGACCCCAGGAGCAAGTTCTCTAAATCAGTAACAGTAGAGTGTGTTTGGCAAGAGCTACAGCTGGCAGAGTCACTGGCGTCAGGCAAAGTAGTCAATATTTGTTTTCCATTCCTTTCGAGGGCCAGCAATACCAGCCTTGCCTGCCTGATAAAACTGAGCGCAGCTACTCAATAATCACTCATTAGGTAATTGGAATGGCTCCCGCATGCGTATTCAACCCAAGGGTGTGGTTGAGCCCTGTGCTAACATGAAGCCAGTATCTCCATGCTATTTATGTCCTCCTTGGGAGTGTTGAAACACTGGTCTGTGTGGCATGCTGTGCTTATTTTCTGTTTTCCAAACAAAGCAGAATTTTGAGGTTGCATTTTTGTTCATGGCTTCAAGACTGCCCTTATCTTACGGTTCATCACGATCTCTCTAATACCTAAAAACAAGCACAAAACAATCCAGCAAGTGGGGGAAATAGGCTGTTTCAGCTCCGACAGGATCATAGTAGTGGAGATTAGAGGAGGACTGCTGAAAGATGTGTTAACTACAGAATGCAAACCAGCCCTCCACACGTGTAAGGAGGTCTGTGGGCTGGATGGTGGGTTTGGGAGCAGGACTCTGTGTTATCCTTGCACAGCTTGCTCTGCTTCACGAGCTCATGAAGCTGTCCTCAGCAGACCCTTCAGGCAATCCTGGATGATGAAAGCCACCCAGAACTGGGGTTTGTGGTTGCCAGATTCCCAGGGTGATAAACTGTGGGCCATTTTACTCTGAGTGGCATTTTCATGTTCAGAGCAGTCAGGATTTTAGGTTTTTTCCCCCAAGTGGTTGCTATTTTTGGTATCTTTTATCATGCCCAGCCTACAGAAACATACATATCTATTGCTGAGTAGCATTGCACTTGCCTTACAATGTCAAACTTGCCTTCACATTAACCTTTTGTGCAAGAGAGTGCTTTCAGAGACAGAAGACATGGTCTCTCCCACCCTATCTCCCAGCTTTGTTTCTTCTTGCAAACTGATAGCCTTGTCAGTCTCCAGCTGTGCCACACCTTCAGTGAGAGGATTTACTTCAGCTGGGAGCTGGGCAGTGAGTACTGCCTCCGCTGCCTTGCCCACCATCTTTCTCCAGGCCTGGCACACTGCCTGACCACCTGCTTGGAGGCCAGGGAGCTGCACTGGGGCCATGGTGCACGACACGCATCATCCTCCTCTATCCTGCTCGCAGGGCTGGCATCCCAATGCCCATCTGCCTCCTTGTATGCAGGAGCTTGGATCCTCTGTGTCTGCTGTTACCCAGAGCCCCATCCTCCACTCCAGGCAGCCTCGTGCAGCCTCTCTTGCTGCCTGGCACAGCAGGGAGAGGAGCTTGCTCTTGCTTGCTGCTTTTTACCTCTCCTGTCTCTCACACTTTGCTTCTTTGCTGCCTGCAGGGAGAGACAGGAGCATTGCAGGCCAATCCCTGGAGCAGCTGCCTGTAGCCATGCATGGAGGGGTGTAACCTCAGGGCCAACACTTCCTGCTGCTACCTCAGGCCTGTTTGCAGATGTTTAGCAGGAATGTGTGGTTTTGGTGGTGGTGTGTCTTGGGAATGGGATGGTTTTTTGGGGAGGGAGCATGGGCTGTGCTCCACGGGCTGTGACCATGGACAGGAATGGATAGCTGGTCTTGTCTGATTTTGCTGCACTCTGCTTCACCTTTGGGGAAATTGGACTTTTCTTCATCTCTGCTGCCCACAAACCATGGAGAAAGGCTTTTTCTTCTCTTTACATTGGTGCAAGAAGCAGTTTAAATATTCTGATCTTTAAAACATGGGCTTAACCAACTTCCAATCTCCCTTCACAACTGCTGGTAGTTTATCACTGCGTACTGGCCTGGATAATCTAGGTGAAGAGCTGGATTTCTGCATGACCAGGTCACTCTTTGAGTCCCATTTCACTGGGCTTTTTACTGGGGCATGAGTTCCAGCATTTCCTTCTTCTCCCCTCCTGTTCTAAGACCCTGTGTGCCCCTTTCTGGCCAGATTAATGGTATACCTTAGGGAAGGCCAAGCACTGAGAAAGGATATAGAGGGTATATTCCCTGATGACAGCCTAATAACTCTCCCCAGCCCTTTGGTTACGCAAGACATCCCATTCCTTGGCTTCACCTACAGATCTGTGTTTATCACCTAACCCCAGCCTCCATTGGTCTCTTCACTCAACCCCATTAATGGCTTTTCCCAAATTTCAAGATGGATCTTGTACTGGTGATATCCTTGAGTCTTTCAAGAAACACATAGGGATGGACGGAGTTATTCTACATGTATTGCTCTGTAGAATTACGTGTTCATGCCACTGTTTGCCTTTATTGAGCTTTTGAGAAAACCTTCATTAGTTGCTCTTTGCTGTGTTCAGTAGAAGTATGCTTGCTGGTTGTAGTGGTCCTTGCAGTGCAAGCAAGAAAATACCAGCTCTGAAAAAAGAGTTGAAAAAAAGCGATGTTAAATATCGCTTAATATCTGACCTTAGGTGTGAGATGGATGCTATGTATCTTTTTGAGGAAGAGAAATAAAACCAGATAATTTTCCCATTAACCATTGTTTTCTTCTTCCCCATGGCCCCCCCAGTGCAGCGAGAGTTTACACAGAAGAAAACATTCACTAGCTGGATAAATTCAGTATTGGCAAAGGTAAGAAGGGGATTCTTTAAGAAAGACATGCTTTTTGCCTTTTTGCTTTGGATGCGCTGCTTGGAGATTAAAAATTTGGGGAATAAACATTAAAGATTATTAGGTACTGCCTGGAAAAATTAGCCTCTGGAAAGCATTTGTTTTATAGGTACAACAGCATTGTTCTGGTGATTGTCCAAGGACATTCGTAAGGTGTTTTGTAAGAAGAGGATAGTATCTTTCTTGCTGATGTGGTGAAACTTGTGCTGGATTGTGGCACATGTTTTGGGGTTTTATGGGGGTCTGTATTTGTGCTTGCGATTGTCGTGACCCAAACGCAGGACTTTGCACTTTTCCCTTTGTCAGAGTTGTGCGGTCTTTTGTCACATACCTCCTTGGAAAGTACAAATGAGGCCTAAATAACCCTTATAAAATACAGAGGTAAGGCAAAGGGGAATACAAGACAAATGTAATAATGGGTTATTAGAAGGAGGATATGGCTCGTTAGATGCAGGATTTATATTTCACTGTATTGAAAAATTAAGGGATGCTAAGAATTTTTTTTAACAGCAGAGTAACCTGTGATGTTCTGTAGCATGTTGAATTCAAAATGTCAAAAGATGGTGTGACAAGCATTGAAATTTATTTTGCAGCATACGCCTCCTTATGTTATCTCAGACCTCTATACAGACATACAGCAAGGACATTTGCTTTTGGATCTGTTGGAAGTGCTTTCAGGTCAACATCTGGTAAGTCAGAGTAATGAAAATATTACCTCAATCCTTCATCAAATCCAGCAAAGATTTCTGGATATGCTTAATTGTAATCATACAATTGATCCCTCTGGAGTCATAGAGCTTTTTGCAAGTAACTTATTCTTATACCACTGACACTGAAACACACTGGAATAAGTTGATCCAAAGTAATTTGTGAATCTTTGCAGGACTTCCCTCATCAAAATATAAAATAAAGTGAGTTTTTACAACTGAGGATGTAACCTGTTCTTTCTGCTTTACAGCCACGGGAAAAAGGATTTAATATCTTCCAGTGCAGAAGTAACATAGAAAATGCTTTGACATTTTTAAAGAGCAGATCAGTGAGTATTAACTTCCAAATTCACAACAAAGCCAAGTTTAGCTGGTGGAACATTTTCTTTGTTAACAATGATCCTTTTTTTTCCTGTAGCTCAAGCTCATAAATATTCATGTTGCTGACATTATTGAAGGAAAACCTTCCATTGTGCTTGGCCTAATTTGGACAATTATATTTCATTTTCATGTAAGTATTTCAGCGACATAAGAGATTTTTAGTAGAGGGAAGAAACACAAAAATGTGTTGACTTAACGTGGTTGAAAGATGAGTTAGTAAAAAGGAGAAGATTATATTCTAACAGCTGGAAGTGATGGCTCAGGGAGGAGATGCACCAGTACGTCTTTCGTGTGTCTCTTAGCTGTTTCACCAGTGCAATGATAGCATTATAGCCTGATTCATGAATGCTATCTAGCTGCAAATGGTAAGAAGAAAAGATACTGTGGTTTTTTTAAAGTAGCCAATTAAAAAATAGGTCAAACTTTGCCTGTGTAAGGCCTGTAATGATATGTAGGCTGAATACAGCCTGCATTCAAACCCTTCCTTGCAGGAACTTTGTTGGGGGGGTTGCAAGAAACAGAGACTAGAGAGACCAGATAATACAAATATCGATGTCTGATTTTATGTGGATTGATGAGTTTCACATTGTGGTCACTTGTCCACATTCAAGTCAAAGATATACTAGCTGGAGGCCAAACGCTTACATGCAGAATTGTTTTGGCAGGCACCTTACAAGTGTCAGTGCCTGAAATAACATGGAGGCTGTCACAGTGATGTGTCTTATCCAAGATACTGAGCTTGTGTCTTGCATATCATGAGTTTATGGTGACCTTTGAAAGCACATGGCGTTGCTTTAATCATGTTGTAGGACTGTAGAGAATGATAGAGCCAAACTGTCTTCTAGCAAGAACACAGCAGTCAATTAACATGGGCATGCTGGGGGTGAACTGGTGACTGGGGCTCAGGAGAGCACTAGAGAAGCAAAGTTATTTTAACATTATTGTAGCCTACAGTTTTCTTGGTAAAGGTACTTTGGTGTTGAAGATTGTTGTACTGCACGTAGACTGTGCATTATCTTTTTACCAAAACCAAGCTTCTCTAACCAAATGCAGATCTCTGAGGTCTGTTGAGATCTTTCGTGCACTCCAAGTGAGCAGACAAACTCTGGGCATTCCTAATACATGACACTGTTGACAACACAAAACACAGCTTCCAGGGGCTACTTTCACTGTTAGGAGGAGTAGAAAAGTGCATTGAGTTGAGAGGTCTATTACTGGTACCCATATGGAAGTCTTTGGATGAATATTTCCTGCCAAAAAGTCACCTGAAGATGGTAATACAGCATGAAATAATTTAGATTAAACAGATAAAAAAACCTGATCTGATCTTTGGGGGCAGAGTACTACTGTTACAGCTGGGATTGAGTTCTGTCCAATTGTCTGTGATTTTCTGCCATTGTTGTCGTAATTTTTCACTGAAGCCTGATTAACTCTCCCATCATCTCTGATAGATTGAAGAACTTGCCAGGACACTTGCTTGTACTTACAGTCAGCCTTCACTTGGTTATTCAAGTGCTGTTGACTCCTCTCCAAAGACAAGCCGATCAGCTAAGAAAAGTGCTAAAATTAAGGAACGGTGGAAGATGTCCGCTACAAAGACTCTTTTGTTGTGGGCAAAAGAACAGTGTTCTCTGTAAGTTTCATCCAAGACTTATGAATAATACGTTACACGTTGTATGTACTGTTTTCCTCTAAATGTGGTGATATTTCCCCGTTTTTTAAACATATTAGTGACAGCAGAAAATCCTTTAGATTTTTAGATGTTGTTACCAGTACTTTTAGCATCAATCAGGCCTTAAATGTTTTGACATGAGCCCTTTAAATATAATAATGTGAAGCTAATCCTACTAGTAAAATACCACAGTGTAAATTGAGTTGTTTGGCTTTTCTCTTTTAGGAGCTCCTGTTTAGTAAGTTCAGTGGAATGTTTACTTGTCTTAATCCTCATGGTTGGCACTGGTTCACAAAGTCTCAATTCTTTGTATTCTTTTCTAATAGAAAATGTAGGCTCTCTGGGTTTCCTACATCTCTTATTTCTCTGTCAAAACACTGCATTTCTTGTTTTTCAGCAATATTGCTGTTTGTCCTGTAGCATCCTTTCTGAACNTTCTAATAGAAAATGTAGGCTCTCTGGGTTTCCTACATCTCTTATTTCTCTGTCAAAACACTGCATTTCTTGTTTTTCAGCAATATTGCTGTTTGTCCTGTAGCATCCTTTCTGAACTGATGCTGGAATGGGTTGCCCAGGGAGGTTGTGAGTGCTCCATCCCTGGCAGTGTTCAAGGCCAGGTTGGATGAAGCCTTGGGTGACACAGTTTAGTGTGAGGTGTCCCTGCTTATGGCAGTGGGGTTGGAACTAGATGATCTTAAGGTCCTTTCCAACCCTAACTATTCTATGATTCTATGATTCTGTTTTGTTATCAGTGCATGCTTTTGGTAAAGGAACAAATTTTGTAAGTCCTGGCCCATTGTTCTGTAACTAAATTTGATCACTTGATTTGAACCCCACTTCTTTTCTATTCCATAACATACTCATAATATGGAGGCTGTTTCTGGAAAGTTATCCTAGGATTCACTGTGGTTTGCAGAGCTGGACACCTCAGAGCTCTGTCCAGGCACCACTTAATAGATGTTTCAAAGACACTAAGCTAAATAAGGGTAGTGGTAGATCAATTTTAAGGTTTGTATTTTTTAAAATCCTGGAGGTGATTCTGGTACTCAGTGCCCTTACAGACAAATATCTGCATGTTCTTCTGTGCTTGCTAGTTGTTTTTCCATCCCATAGAATACATTGATACTGAGCTCCAATGTGATGTTCAGAAAGGATGTTGGATCAACAGGAGTTCATCTTCAGAATGCAACATAAGATAAAAAAAATTGAGTCATTTTGCAAAAAAGTATAAAATATGTAGTTGTAGCAATTGATAATACTGGCTCTATTGTTGTCTGATGAAGCGTCTCCAGAAGTTCCCAATAACTCCTTGGATTTGGTTCATACTCCATTTTCTTGAATGTATGTCCTATTTCTAAATTTGCACTTAGCACATCTGAGGAAACAGACTTATAACATTTTGTTTCTAATCATTTTGGGGATAGGCACGGCTCTATCAATGTGACCGATTTCAAGTCAAGCTGGAGAAGTGGACTCCCTTTTTTAGCCATTATCCAAACCTTACGACCAGGTTTAGTTGACTTGGAGAAGGCAAAAGCTAGAAGCAATAAAGAGAACCTGAAAGAGGCTTTCAGAATTGCAGAACTGGAGCTGAATATTCCACGGCTTCTTGAACCTGAAGGTAAATAATTTGCCTTTTTTAAATCATTGTAATCAAGAGTGAGATTAATATAATCCTGTATGTGTGGACTTGTAATGCAGGAAAAGAAAAAGACTGCTTAAGTTTGAAATGGAACATTGATCTTTACTGTAGTGTTCAAACCTGAGATTCTTTATATTACAACACCAACTGCACTTAGGATTTGTAGGATTTTTGAATAGGTAGTAAATGCAGGAACACTGTGCATAAGAAAGGATATGAAACTTTCCTTTTCATGGGAGAAATTTTTTCAGTTCTTAATCATGCTATATTAAAATATTCCCAAGGAAAAAAAAATGTTCATTACATATTAATTTCTGTCAATGGTATGTTAACTGAGATGCTGCAAAATAAATATGTTTATGGTAATGTGTTTTAGTAACTGCAGCATAGCGTGTAATTATGTGATCAGGCCTAGAAGGCTGCATAATTATGTGAATGGTGTATTGGCTCTTGTAGATGTTGACATTATGAATCCAGATGAAAAATCCATCATGACTTATGTGGCTCAGTTTTTGCAATACTCCAGGAATTCACCCGAGTCTGAAGAAGACATGCAGGTATGTCATATGGGTTATCACTGAGGCGCTTTTAAATGAACGTGCATCATGGATGTCAAAATCTTCTGATGCTCTTTTTTGGTACTCAGGACTCAGTGTGATAGATATTTGATGATATATGTGGAATTGCTGTGCAGGTTGTCTTGTTTTTTCATTTAGCTGTTGCAAAGGACATTTTCAAGCCTGGTTGTCTTCATGTGTGCTCTGAAGTCTAGTCTGTCTACCTCTAGGGTAGAGGCAGACAGATTTGCAAATGTGCAAAACAACAAGCTTTAAATTTAATAGCTCACATGCAAAGTGGACAGAAATTGGCTCTCACAGATTACACTGGTTGAAAAAATAAGTTTTCTGTTCCCTATATTCTCCTGTAAGAGTTTATGTATCTATTAGTTATTCACATATCTCCATACTGATAACCTCCTTTCGGCAGGACTGCAGTCAGTCTCTTTTCAGATGCCTTTATATATCAAGGTGCCAGGTTTAAAACTTTGGCCTTGCTCTATAATAGTGGCTGACCCAAAATTCATTAGAGTCCTAGGAGTTACTGTTTTTTTTTAAATACCTTTGAACAGGGTTTATCATATGCTCAATATGTGCTGTTTTGTGGCACAATATAAATTAAAAACAAGGCATTCGAAATGGGAAAATGAAATTTTCTGTTCTTATTACCAGGAAATAGTAAGAGAGGCCAAGAGCTGGTTGGCTGCACAGGAGAAGAAGTTAGCAAAGTTGCTGATTGATACAGAGAATGAAACATATTATCAGAAGTACAAAGTAAGTTGTGTTTCATATTTAACTGCTTCTGTGAAAAGAATATATGTTTCTGGGAGCATTTTTAATATTCTTCATCTTCATTGCCTAAACTGAAGCATTAAATAACCTTTTAAATAAGAGCTAGAAATCTGACAATGAATTTGATAAGCGCCCTCATCTAATTAAGGGCACTTATCGAAAGGAAGGGCAGGATAAAATCCTTATTGTTAGGAAAAAGATGTGCTGTTCGGTTTCTGAACAGAGAAAGGGGTTTTTTTTGGGTTTTCTTTTTTTGAGAGATTAAGTTAGTGTCTTAATTGACATAGTTGAAGACTTGGACAGAACTCAACACATGGGTCCTTTGCAGCGTTACCTTCATCATTTCTGTGATAATAACAGTAGGTTTTACCCAACTAATGTTGGGTAGTAGCTGAAACATTTGCTGTAGATTGAAGTAAAATTTCCTTTAGTTTATATTGTAGCCAGAATTTGTAATGAAACGGCCCATGGGGGACAGTGAGGGGAGGAATTTTCCCCTTCTCTTGGTGGGAGGGGAGAACCATGTCTTGACTGCACTGACATTATATTAAATACAGAATTTGCTAGTGAATGACACCTATAATTTCAGACACAAATACTGTCTGGAGACAGCTTTGCCTCTTCCATCTTGCTTTCCTGTGCATCACGCCCTTTGAAGTTAATGGAAATCATACCAACTTGTTCAAAGGCAGTACTTGGCTTCATGAGCTTTTATCTGAAGTCTTCTTCCATAAATTAATCTTTCTTTTTATCACTAGGAAATGATGTCATTTATGGAAGCATTTAACCAAGGAAAAAAGCCCTTTCTGCCTGTGTTGTCATCAAAAAGAAGTGAAGCTAAGCTGAGTGAAGGCCAGAAGCAGATAATAGAAGAGTGGGATAAACTGATCTCTCAGGTTAGAGGCATTTTTAACTCACCTTATTACCAGCATGAGCATGTTTGATGAAGAAGCCTAAGTCTACCCCAGGAACTTGCACAGGGAGAAGTGGGGAGGTGATACTTTATTTGGATTGTTAGAAGAGGTATTGACCCTGAACCTGAAGTCCAGACAAACTGAGTGGTGTACAGTGCCTGAGAGGAGGCGGAAGATGGCTTTGTATTACCCTTCTGAATCCTGAGCCTCAGGACTCTGAAACCTCTGCAAAAAATGGCCTGCACCTGATTATCTTTAAGCACTCTTCTGATTAAAGTTTTTGGCCAATCTAAGTGTTAAAGATCCTTTTGGGGCATAATTATGGCTCAGGTAATGATGCAGCTGGTAAAAGTGTGTTAATATATTCTTTCCTGTGGCATGGATAGTGATATAGTTAAATCTTGTTGGTCAATGCTTTGCAGTGAGTTTGACTGTCATCTCCATCTGCCGTGAGTGGGGATGTAGTGGTCCTTGCTGGTAATGCTCTTTATGGAATGATGTTCCCCTCTCAGGCTCATGATGAAGGCTGTCCAGAGCATCCTTGTTTTGCCTTTGTTCTGCAGCTATTTTACTATAAATTTCCCTGTTGCTGGGCCTTTAGATGGTCACCAGGCAAAGATATCAACTGCCAAAATTTCTGCAGTATTTTTAGAGAATACAGGCTGAAGAGCAAACCTGGGTCTCAGGTAAACATAGCTGATTAGCAGCTGACTTCATTGGAAGCTCCTTTTCCTCAGTGGTGACAGGTGTTTGTTTATTTTGTTTTGTTGTTGGTTTGTGTTTTTTTTCCCTGGGATGTTTTGAGCATCAGTTTATGGAGTTTATATCAGTATCTTAGGGATGGGAAAGACAACAATAGTGGGAAATTTAATCATCTGGTTTTCTTTTTAAGATTAATGAATGGAAAGTGAAGCTAGACCAGATGTTGCCCTCCCCTCTGGATAGCATTGAGGCTTGGCTTCAGGAGGTAGAACATCTGGAGGCAGAAGATTTGCCTGATTTACAGGACCCATTTAAAGCAATGTTTGTCTTCAGAGAAATCATTGTAATATTTAAGGTATGGTGATCACAACGGAACATTCTGCTGCAGTCTGACCTAGCAAAGCACTTGCTATGGAATTGCTGTTTGACATTTAGGTAGCGATGTGTATATATTTATCTTCTGAAGATTAAAAGCTCTTATGAGCATATCTTTGAACAATGATGAATATAATGAAGTCACTGCATAAGTCTATAAGGAAGGTTTTTGACTTCACTTGGGTGAAATTAAATTTGAATACTACCTGAATGAGTAAACTAAGGTATTCTTTTTTATGTGGTTCCTGCAACTCGTTTGTTAGGTAGTAATCCTGGGTAATTGCATCCTTATCTTTAAATCTATGCTTAATGCATACCTGTTCAGAAAAGCACTCGGGCTCAGGGTTACATTCCAGCGAATTCATGAAGTTTGTGTGTTGAAAGTTAAGTATTTGCTGAATCACTCTGTGATTCCATTCAAAGCAATAGGAGGTATTTTGATAACCACGCAGGTGATTTATTCTGATCTTTTAATCATTGCACTGATAACAGTTTACATGCCCTTTTGAGTCTGAAAAATTAGAAAAGAGTAGATGTGTTGGTGCCTGGTTCATCATCATAGTGGTGTACTTGTTTTTTTTATGAATGGGGAGAAGCTGGATGTTTTTGTGACATGTCCGTAAAGAGAATTTGAAAGAATGGGAAATAGAGGTTCTTGAGTGGCTTGATAACGTCACTTCTTTGCCCTGTTGCTAGTCAGTTCCTCATATAAGAGATGTTTTTAAACTGGTAACAGGCTTGCCAGACTTTAGACATTTTATCTGTGATTTTTATTGTTCAGCCTCAGTAGTTCTGGCATTTCTAAAAGTGAGATAGAGATATTGTTTTAGGGGTTTCTTCTTTCCCATTGAACATATATATAAAATCATTAAGTTCTTTAAGAAGAAACCCAAGGTACTTAATTCCTGTCAAACCCATTTTTCCTAATGGGAATTTATTCTGCTGAGAATTCCCCATCCCAACCTCCACCTTTCCTCTAGTCAGGTCTTCCAGTATGTGTCATGAAGGGGACTTGTTGCCAAGGTGGTGCCTTATAATGGAAACTTTACTTTCTCTTAAGATCCATGAGATTACCCACCAATGTTCATAACTGTCTGACTGTAATAGTATTAAGGTTACAAAATCAAGGATTTAAAATCTGTGCACTACTTTTGGGGTTGAGCGCTGCCCCAGGATGTAGCCATTTCCATTAATACATTTTTGGCAGGTTGTATTGCATAGAAATGAACTTTAAATGTAACTTCTTTTTATGCCACTTATGAATATGCGTATATTCTGAGCAGTGCATTTTATGTTTGATTTTTACATAGCGAATTTGGTGCTCAGACGTGTGCCTGTAAAATATTTCCCAATCATGTGAAACTGGCAATCAGAAGATTAATGTGATAATGCCATCAGCAAGGTGTTAGATGGAAATTTATTGAGCAATCAGATAAAGTATTAAGCAATAGGACTGACATAATAGGTTTATTTGGGCATCCATAGTTTCTCTGGGCAATCTGTTCCAGTATCTCAGCACCCTCATAGTAAAGAATTTCTTCCCTTAATCTAAATCTATCCTCTGTCAGCTTAAAGCCATCCCCCTTTCTTCTATCTCAGCCTGCCCTTATGAAAGTGCAGAAAAAACTGATAGGATGGGTAATGTTGATTAACATTTCTTAACTAGATGTACAGTGCTAAGAGAGATCAGGTAGTACTGCACTAAATATCCACTTTATGAGGTGATGAGAGAAATACTTGCATTGTACTTTTATGAGTAAAGACACTGAAATATTGTCTTGCACTGGCTAGTTCTTAATAGCTCTCATCCTAATGGCAGGTGACTTGCTGATTCCCAGATGTAATACTCCAGAATTAACATGAAAGGCTTACTATGGTTTTTTCTCCCCAGGGCTTGATGGATTGTTTTGATTCTCACTTGGATGCCCTTCAATCATTTAAGAATAAAGATGAGAAGAATACCCCACTAGTCCTGCCTGAAAAGTTAGAGGAAATGAAAAGAAGGTTGTGATCTTCATATTCCTGCTACCTTGACTGTGTTATGTTCTAGCTCTGCTATTGACTTGCTCTGCTATTCTGAAAAAAGGATATAATTTATACATGCCTTGCAGGAAAAGAGCATTTTCCACCTAAGCACAGATTAGCTGTTAAGTGGAGCAGGCACTTACTTACTCACTTATTGGTCCAGTGAATGGCTAATTATGTGTACAGAATGGAGCTCATCAACAGGACCTTTTCAAATGCCTTTTTCTAGTGTGGATAGGAAACATCCGTTAGGGGTAGGAAACATGAATATTTTGTATGTGAAAATTTCTCGTGGGGATTTAGAAATCTCCAATTTCTACCTTTTAAGATCACAGAGATCTACAGGTTGTGCAACCCCATGTATTTGTTGGAGGATATTTCAAACAATGACCAGTGAATCTATGTCCATAACCTGAGACACTTTGACATTTTGCTACTTAAAAAAAAATGAACTGTCATTATCTTGAAATTTTACTCTTGTCATATCAAGATGATGTTTACATATATGTAATCCTGGGGTTTTAAGCTAAAAACCGTATCCATTAATGCTTTCTGTATCCAATGATTTTGACTCAACTTTTAGAATATTTCACTGTTTGCAGATTCAGCAATATTCGTTTCACAAACTTCAACACCTTTCTTGAATACCACTATGGACTGTGCTCAGCTATAGCCAATGAGGTGATGTTAAAGCTAAATATCTGGGACATGAAATATGGTACAAAAGAGTCTGTGGAATCATTGATGGAAAGTTGGAATGTAAGTTTAAAATACATATATCACACCCTGACAATAATTCTTCTTCCCACCTCTGAGTCAAGTTTGTGGCTGTCTTTGTTGGAAGATACTGCAGGAGTTGTTAAAAGAATGGCAAACTTGTGAAATCTGGGATTTATGTAAGGAAGGACAGGTAGACTTCCACGGGGGTTTTCTTCCCTCCCAACCCTCCCTGCCCTCCCCCCCTCCCCAGCATCTTCCCATTTTACTCTGAATGAGAGTTCTTTCTTTAGTTTGGAGAAATAGAGCAGGCTGTGACTGTAATTTTCTCTCTGTCCTTTTATATTTATTGTGAAGATTGCTTTCTTTCTAGATTATAGAACTAGCAGTAGCAGCCCTTCCCTAGCTTAAATTAACACAAACCTCTCTGGGATAGTTCTGTAGTTCCTATCTTTTAAGCTGACTATCACTCACAATGCTGGCTAATACTGCATTTTGCTGTTGCCTTTTCCCAGCTTCCTTACCTCCTTATGCTTCTTGGTGAATATGAATTGTCTTGGTTCATTTTGTGCTTAGCTCAGCTTCTGGGCTCAAGGTATTAAAATGGTGCCACACGTAGGCTTACAGGAGGTACTGGATTACCCTAACCCAAATATTGACAAAGCATACTGCATAAAGAACAGAGGCAGAGATGTGAAAATGCTATGCCATCAATTTTGTTCCACTTCTGGTTAATGAGACTCTTTGTGAATTCCATTTCAGGAGTTTCTCAGAGGCTTTTCAGAGTGGCACATCACTAGTTAAATTAGTGGGAATTTCACCAGCCTTAGAACTGCGGAAGGAGACAGCAAGAGGTTGTAAAAGTATTGGTTTTCCTGAGCAGTATTAACCTTCCCTGTAGTGAGATGGGAATACAGACTTAAATCTGTGCTGAGTTTCTCTCTTCGGTTGATCTCATAAATACTTAATCATGTTATTTCTACAGTTCTGGTTCATGTTATTTCTACAGTTGAGGTCTTTCTCAAGCTGATAGAATATAGAGCTTTCCCAAGGAGTTTAAGGCTAGTTGCTGGCTCTTCTTCTGGTCCCATGATGTGCAATCCTGGCTGAGTGGTGGTGTGGTGGCCCAGGTTTGTCATGGGCACAGCAGAGGTTGTTCTGTAGCCTGCTGGATGGGGCATTTGTAGAAATGAGAAGCTCTAGCGTGAGATGCCACTCAGAGCGGGGCTGAGCCTCAACCCTCCTTCCCTGGGTTGAATGTTCAAAGCAGAAGTCTTCTCCTCTGCTCCCATTTCTTCCCCTTTCACTCTTTCCATCCCCAGTTTGGACCTTGCTTGATCTGTGGTAGGAACTCAGCATGTCAATATTCCTGTGCATGCAGGGAAACCTACCTTTCATCACTTTTCTGACGTAGGTGACTAAATTCTGCCTGACTTGCTCTAGATGCCATTTATAAGTATTGCCCTAGGGCTGTAACTTTTGGAAATAAGCAACCTTGACTCATGCAAAGCTATGACTCAGACAATGGCATTGAGGAATTAATATTCTCATTTAAGTTACTCTCTGAATGTGCAGAAGAAACCCTAGGTCTGTTTAAGACTACAGGTTGCAAATGAGTTGCTGAATGGGCTTTGCTCAATTCACTTTTAATGGCAGGTTTTAGACTCATATTTTAAAAAAAATATATCCCAAGCTGCATTTCTTACCTATTTTTGTGTGGGTTAGTGTTACCCATGCCGATTACTTTTCTTTTGGGCAGAATTTCATTGAAGAAAAGAGACTTGAAACACAATTAGAAACTGCTACTCACATCTGTGAAGATTTGAAAAGCAAAAACATAACTGGTCCTGACTTAGGTAAGTTTGTGCACATAAACTGATATGAAGATCTCTTATTTTTGAATCAATGTGCTATCAGCAGTTTTACTTCCCTCTTATATTTTGTGTTAAATACTGCTTCTATGTAATTAACCTCTCTGTTTCCAAACGTGTAACACTATTCCCTATTTGATGTCCTAGCTGGGAATCCTCAAGAAATTAGCAAACTGTTTAAGACAGTGGAGTCAAAGATTTCTGTGTGCAGAGACTATATTTCCAATGTAAATACCACCCTACAGAAAGTCCTGTCTTCCTGGCGTAATTATACAGAAAACATCCATTTGCTAAAGATGTGGCTGGAAGAAAAACGAAATGAGCATCCGAATGAGGTAATGTAATGACAGAGATACTTGGAAGCCTCCTGCATGGAAAGCGTTGTATATGAGGGTGGTGGTTGTTGTTGCTTTTCTGTTCCTTGTTTTGGAAATAAACTTCTGACAGTGTTCTGCTTTAAATTATTTCAATGCCTCTGTCTAGATCCCTGCTGAGATCCTGGCAAAGTGGAATTTGGTTCATGGTTCCTTAAATGAAGCTGGTAACTATCTCATTGAAGTCAGCAAAGACCAAGTTGGATCAAATATTGCCAAAGAGCTGAAGAAATTGAACAGGAGATGGGCTAAGTTCATCAAGAGAACACAATTTGTAAGTTTACGAGTTTCATATGACTCTTTGCCATGCAACCTTCCAAGTCCTGTTTTCTGGACTTAGCTTGCTAATCAGAGATGAATAAATCTTTCAATCAACTCAGTATTGCCAATTTTAAAACAGGAACAGAGAATACACAAGGGCATTCTGTTCTGAAGTCTTTGTGACTCAATTAAATGCTCTCTATAACACATTGGAAAATGTTCAAATTTTTAAATAGAATATTTTAAACCACTTATAAAAGGAAATCTTTTTTGCAGAATAAAGCTCTTTATTCAGTTTTAAAGGTGGAAGGAATCAATTTGTTAAGAGCTTGTGAGCATTTGCTAAATTTTATAATATCTGTCTCAGCTAGTAGAAAGAGATTATTGCAGCATAGAAGTTTCTAGAGTTGTACCATGTTACACCAGCTTACTTGGCAGGTTTTTAGGCTGCTATAAATTCCTATACAACATTCTTAAAGTTACACATATTACATTCCCTAGAATGCTTTCACAAGAATGACATTTTTATTCTGCCTAGGAATATTGGAGCTCTTAATTTTCTAAGTTGAGCCTTTCGCTGACCTTTATTAGAGGTACTGCTGTGACATTAAATGGTGGCAAAAGATTACAGTATCTTTGTAGATGAGCTTAGTGAGAATGCAAGAAGATCAAAGGAAACATATTCCCTAGGGTGGTGGATATCCAAGGTTTCCTAGAAAAACCCTTAGTAGGAGGTACTATTGGGAAATACATTCATAAAGCAGAGATAAAAAGGCCTCTTGCACCCTTACAAGGCCTTAAGGACTTCAGGAGTTATTTTTCTGTCATTGCTTTGGACATTATGGCTATAATACAGGTAATACTTACCTTTTTATACAAAAAGGCAAGGGCAGATGTGTGAGCTTGCCCCATGACTGCTGTACCATTAAACTGTTAGCATGCTCCCTGGTCTTGATTTGACCAGCACCAGCTGGGGGATGCTGCAGCCAAGGAGTTGTTCTCCATGGTAGTGTGGCTGTGGCTGCTTGCTTATAGGGGAGGGGAACAGGTTGCGCTATTCCACTTGCCCTCTCGGTTGAAAAACTGAACCTCACGTGCCTTATGCATCTACTTCTCCTTTGATCCCTGTTGGGTGCAATAGCTGGGAAGTAACCTAAGAGGTGACTGTGTGTTACAGGAAGGTAGTGGAGAGACACATGAACTGATGATGGAATGAACATCTTACCCTGCTCTTTGTTTATAGCTTGGTGAAGAGAGCACAGATACTGCTGAAAAGACCAGAGAACTTCCAGGGAGCTTGGAGAAAATTGAAGAGCTCCTGGGTGGGGTGGACAGCTGGACAGCAGAGACCAGGCTCCTGCTTAGTGAGATCACTCATGAGAGGCCTGTGGAGCCTGAGACAGAGGAACATTTGCAGGTGAAAATGGAAATATACTGCTTAAAATACTTGTTCATCAGGTTCTCATCCTGCAGCATGGAATTGATGGCTGGGGTAAAATGAGCCATCATCAGTGAAGTAGAAATGAATGTGGATTTTGTGCTATAACACTGGTAAAAAACCAAAACAATGCTAGTGCTTTGTTATTTTTCAGGATCGCTCCCAGATGAGCTATAAATGAATCTTCCAACATCAGTGTGCCTAGGTGACAAGCAGGTGGCAGTGAGATGCCACTGGTGCTGCTGATCGGAAGCTTGTTCTGGAGTGATATTCATTACTTCTGGCCGAGCACAACATTTGCAGCAGTCTAAAACTTTCCAAGCTGAGAATTTCCCCTTGTCATACAGTCCTATCTAGCACCTACCCTCCAATGCAGGAAGGGTGGTTGAGGCAACTTTGGCTGTATTGAAGGCTTTCCTGTCAAAAACTGGAATACTTGAAGTATTTTCAGGAGCATGCTGGGTAATTTGTGTATCTCAGCATATAGACAGTTGCTCTGCACATTCACAGTGAGCACTGATGAATTTCTTCCACTAGTCTCCATTGTTTTCCATGTTTGTCTGCCAGGGATCGCTACCCACCCCCCACCCCCTGCAGATGGCAGGTGGCAGTATGTACATATAACTTGTTAGCTTCAGTACAATGTCAGATTTGGTTTTTTCACCTGCCAGTGGAGGTGAGACTGAAGAAAGATACCAACCTTAGCACTAGAGAAGGTGGAGCACTGCCTTATGTTGCCTTTTGCAATTTCTGCAGCAGGGCCAGTATAATCTAACAGTAGGAAGAGGA
Organism: Agapornis roseicollis; assembly: GCA_002631895.1. Classification (NCBI taxonomy): domain Eukaryota; kingdom Metazoa; phylum Chordata; class Aves; order Psittaciformes; family Psittacidae; genus Agapornis; species Agapornis roseicollis. The sequence continues at coordinate 381,215 of NDXB01011420.1, read as the reverse complement.
CCACCAGGAGGGAGGTTTCACTGGAGCTACTCTAAGTGCTAAAATTAAGCAGAAATCTTCTTTAGTACATTGAATCCACTTACAGTAACTGTGAATCAGAATTACTGTTAGTTTACTTTTGATTTGTGCCTTCTTGCACTGTGTTTAGTTGACAGAATTATGAGTGTGAGCCTACAAAAAGAATATTAATATTTTTGTAATTATGGGCATATGTTTATAAAATAAGCCTCATTTTGCAGTATAACACTAGTTTGTTAAATAACAATGAAGTAACTAAATACAGCCTCCAAAAAAGTGACTGTTATTGTATCTCCATGTCTGTGAGCAGAAGAGATCATGTCACTTATTACCTGCAGTACAATAGGTCAAAATCTAGAGTAAAGCACTGATTATCATTAGAAGAATGCTAACTGACAACTTCAAACAGGAAAACGTGTTGAATATTCATGGATCAGAACAGCTGTCAGAACAACATTTCATGATAAATATTCAAATAGTGCACACGACTTCTGCATGCAAAATATTCCGCTGCTTCCTGCTTTTTAGTACTGAATGCCACAAGAAAATCAGAGCCGTAATAGGTGCTTACTTTTGAATGACTTCATGATCAGACAATGCATATCCAAATGCGTGGTTTGTACATTCATTTGGAAAGCTATTTGGATGGGAGCGCATATTTAAGAAATACTTGTCATTGCCTCTGAGGCAAAGACATGAGAGAGATCCCATGGACAGACTGTGCCAGCAAACAGAATCCCCTGTGGATGGCAGCAAATGTCTTTCTCTACACAGAAATTCTGCAGTGCAATACACTCACCACAACTGGAATATAAGATTTTTATTTGACCAAATATTGATCATCCATGGTCAAGACTGGCTTTTTCATTCAGTTGCTTTAAACAAAAAGACATAAATGCCATAGAAGCTTCTAATGTTTTTCATTCAACCAGAGCTTGGCTGCAAGGGGAACTTCATGCCAAGAGCAAGTTGTGGCAGCAGAAGAGAGATTGCAATCCCTGATGCAAAATGTTTCAAGTCAGTTGCCCCAACAGCATTCTTATGCTGGGCTGCGGGCACGAATTAAAGAAGCCAAAGACAAAATAGAGGTACAACTTTTTTATTGTTACTGTACTTTATACACAGACATCTCGTCTCTAATTTTAGCATTATGTGATTATGAAGACTCCTTGTCAGTCATGTAAAATAGAAAAGGCTATATAGTGTTGGAATCGGTCTCCCAGGCTCTTGCTGGGACAAAACCAAGAACATTGCAAAGATCAGTGTCTCAACCAGAAAAACTTGAGTGATGTTATGAAGCAATAACTTTATGTAATTACTGACACTTAGGTGTGTTCTGAAAAGTCTCTTTCTTCCAAGGCTGTCATGGGTGACATGAACAACATCTTGTCTAAATCTGAGAAGAGACCTGCAGAGAAGGAGGCTTTGCTCAATTTTGAAGAATCCCAGAAAGAACTAGAGGCCTCCATTTCAAAGGCTGTGCAACTTGTCAGTCAAAAGTTCAGTCCTGAAGAATCTATTTCAAGATATGAGGTGCGTTTGTTTTCCTAGATAGCTGAATCTGAGTATTTCTTGGTGCTGTTTAGTCTCTAAAAGTCTAAGGTACCACAGTGAGAAAAATACCATCTGTTTTTTAATAGTTATTAATGCTTTTCTCAGCTTTTTGATTTAACACTGTTAGCAAATATTATCTTGGCAGACAATTTGGAGAGGGACTTTATGCAAGAGCACGTATTCATAAGACAAGGGATAATGGCTTTAAGCTGAAAGTGGTTACACATAGATATAAGGAAGAAATTATTTACTGTGAGGGTGTTGAGACATTGCAACAGGTTGCGCAGAGAAACTGGGGCTGCCTCATCCGTAGCAGTGTTCAAGACCAGGTTGGACAGGACTTTGGGCAACTTGGACTAGTGAAAGATGGCCCTGCCCATGGTGGGGGGCTAGAACAAGATGATCTTAAGGTCCTTTCCAGCCCAGACCACAATAATTCTGTGATTGTGTAGAAATGTCAGTCTGTACAGCAGTTAGTTCAGGACCCTGTCTTAAATTACTCCATCACCCCATCAGAACTCCTTATCTTCTGAGTTTTGGCTGTTTTTATTGCTTGATACATAATGAAGATTCCCATCAAGAATACTATGCCTGAATTCCTGGACAGGTTTGTAAAGTGTTATTATACTGAATCTCTTCCTTATCCCAGTGTCAAACTAGTAAAAGAGTGTCCAATCTCAAAATCTGGATCTCTTAAAGGGGCCCTTACTGAGATATCAAAAATGGATGTGCCCAAATTTATGTTGCCTTGTCTTGCACGGTGAGGCCTTGGCAGTCATGTGCTGGGAGCAGCGCAGAGCCTCACTCCAGGCTGTCTCTAGGACCCCATTGCACTGATACTGGCCTATCACCCTCTCTCTGACAGGCAGGGTACATGGCCATGTATATTCCCTAGGAATGAGGCAGAGTTCAGGGACCTTAATCTTTTTTGGTACTAAATTTGCCCATAAGAGAGGAGCTACAAGAAAACCACGTACTTTTCTCCAAAAAGCATACTCTCATACTGCCTGCAGGGTGCTCTTGTACCCACTCATGCAAGGGCCAGCACAGCCCATTCATGCAATGTATGCATGTTTTACGGATGGTTTTTGTGTACTACTGATGTAATTTTATTAGGTAAATAAGCTACATTGACTTCTGGTTGGTTTTCATGATGATGCTTTTCTTGCAGGAATTTTATAATTCCCTGGACAATAAAGTTCTTGACAGATTTCTGGAAACAGCTGAACAACTGAAAAATATTTCATCAGATTGTGAAAAGCTGGCAGTGGAAGAAAAGAGTAAAGATGTTCGTAAAAGATGGGAGGTGAGGTAATATAGGAAGGAGGATTCACTGTTTGTTCTCATTAGGCCTGGCACCTTTGGAAAACTATTTTTTTTGTCACAATGTGTTCTGTGATTATTTACTTCCTAATAGTGTCTCAGCACCTCACAGGGACAATGTGTTTGATTTTTGCAGGCAGTTCATCATGAAATTACATCCTGCCTCCAGCTCATAGTAGAAAGGGAAAAAAAGAAATTTAATGCAACTTTAAAAAAAATCAATAAGCAATTAGGCAAAGAGAAGAAACTCCTAAGTATGGATAAAACCAAGGGGCTCATCAAGGAACATGAGGTACCTGACACACTCCCTTTCTGCTCACCTACCTTTCTTTGTGAATGCTTTTTCTGTCCTTGTTCCTTTTTAGGTACATTATTGCCTCATGTGTTTGTGGAACATGGCCCTTGTTCTGCCTGTTACATAAATACATAACAAAGAAGCCACCCAAATTATTCCTTTGCCTAATTTGACTGCAGATGTTTGCCTCCTTGCAGACTTTCAGAATTGTTGCATGGATGGTATCTTTTTTCCATTTCTTTTTTTGTGGCAGCCTTGAAACATTAAACCAGATCTACCTGTGCAGAGCATAAAGATAAGAATTATTACTTGTTCTGCCAGTCCCTTGATTTGTTACAGCTGCACAGATGGTATTAGATGCCTTCAAGTGAGAGTATCTTCTCACAGTGCAATAGCTGCCCTTTACTTCTGTGTTTGTGCATATATATATATATGTTAGCCACAGAGTTAGACATCAGAAGTTCATGTTTCTTTAACCAGAGTGGGTTACAGTGAATCTTACATACTGCATAAGCAGTGGGTTTCACACTTTATTGCTTCTAGTATTTTACTTCATCTTGCTCTTTGAGATGCATTGATCTGGCCAGTTTACTGCTTACAAGGCTAAGTAATTGCTCTGTTAATGAAATTCTGGTCTTTACTGATTTCAGTGGAGTTTTAGTCTTTGCTTCTCATGGATTCCTGATCAGCAAGTATTACGTATGCAAGAGTAAAGAGAAATAGGTGTTTTCAGGTGTATTCTTCTGCTCATATTTTTCTTAGATGTTTAGTATATCTTGATTTCACCATGGGAAGTATAAATATTGATGGGAGATACTTGAAATAGGTTTCCCAGTTCTACTTCAGCTGTCAACGAGACATGTCTGTGTGAAAAGGATTTGGGACTTCTCATTATGTTGCTACAATTTTAGCTATTAATCTCAAAATCAAGCAAGAGTCAGTATAGTCTTGTGAATGCAGCTGGGGAACATGTTGCCAGAAATCCTAGTGTCGTTCCTGGCAATATTTGAAAAAGAATTGAAGGAAAAGAAATGTTTTTTTCCTGGTTTGACAGCTTACACTTTAAGTGCACTCATCTGAGAAGACAATGGAAATAGAAAAAACTGTAAGAGAATAATAGCATCTCTGCGTGACTTAACATTGAGGTTATTCTGTTGCTTTTCTTTGTTTAGGCCTTTTTTTCACACGAAGGCAGCCTGAAGGAACTTAGCAAGTCATTAGAAGGACTTAAAATATTGGGAAGACTATTAGAAGAAACTGTCCCAGGGATACGAGCACTGACTGCCGACTGTGAACAAAAACTAGAAAAGATTCAACAAATTGTGGCAGATACTCATACAGCTCTGCTGTCTCGAGCTGGAAAAGGACAGTCATCTAAGAAAGGGTGGGTGACTCAGTGCCTGATGTGCTGTAGCTTCATTGAAGTCAGATATATGGATAGATTTTATGGTACTGTAAATGTACATTGCTGTGGACAACTATACATTTAAATATTTAGTATTAAGCTTCATAAACTAGCAAGTACAATATTTGAGTACCTTTCATCACAGATGCACTGGTTTTTAATCATTAGCCAGGATTTCTTTTTCCCCTTGTATTTCATGTTTTGTTCTTCAGCTGAAATTTCTTTTAAACCATAGGAGCTCCATTATTGCTTCTGAGAATGGAGAAAAGCCTGGCTCTTCTCAACAAATAGATACTGTTTCAGTACAGGAGGTAAGAAGTCTGTACTTACTGTCGAAAACAGTGCTCTGTCTAGGGAAGATCATTGCCAAAAGGAAAACTGATTATTTCTGTTACTATTTTTATTGTGGAAGGACCTCAGGCCTCTGGTCAGATGTCAAAAAACCCATTGTGCTTGGGAATGTAGACTGAGTAAATACTAAAAAGTAACATTCAAGGAACAGAACTTGGCATCTGAGGAGATGTCTCCAACTTTGCATTTTATTTTTCCAAAGGGTGGTTTTCAGCTGCAAGAATCATGTGTGAAGCTGTGTTCAAGTGCAAATCCTCCGTATCCGTAATGTCCCAGTAATCTGATCAATTTTCAGAGGACAGAGAGATTAAAAATAGTGATGAGGTATTTGCCTTAGAAAAATACAGGGAGAAACAGAACACATGTATTTGCTTAGAAATAACTTCAAGGAGAGAATATGCTGCTCTTTGCCATTAGGATGCCACAGATGTCTCATTTAGGGTGAACATTAATGCAAGTAATGCTGAAGGCAGCTCATCAGACAGCCTCCTGAGTGGTGATTTATAGGAAGGGACCCACTGCATTTACATGAAGTTTGAAGATATGTATGAATTGGCTGTTGAGAAGGAACATCTCTTGTTCCCTAATACAATGATGAAATATGTTCTGGGTAATCAAAAGTACAAATTGTGTAACACCAGCCAGTTTCAAACTGAGTAGTAGAAAGTATGTTGGAATACAGGCAGGAGATATGCAAAAGCATTTGGTATAAGCAGCCTGAGAGAAGCTGCAGAAGACAGTTGTGGTTTGCCCATGGATGTCCATGGAACTGCAGCAAAAACTTTCACAAGGGTATTATGCATGCCAAGGACCCACTGTGGAAGGAATGAGTGACCTGGCTGCAAGTGTTCAAACATTTGCTCTTTTGGTTCATGATAGAGTTTAAAAACAACTTTTATTCATGAATGGTATCTCTCATCTCTTGTGGGACACTTGAGCAATTGGTCCTCTATGTTTGTTGGTCTTCAGTATTGACACAGGATGCAGAGGTCACTGTCACCTTTTTGTTTTTACATAGTCCTCAAGACCTGTTGCGGATACGATTTTGGAGCCAGATATGAAACATCACAATGGAGAAAGCTGTGCAAAGAAATTTGAGGAAGACAGTGGTTTGTCCTTATCAGCTTTATTAGAGAGGTATTTTTTAAAGGATAAAATACATGTATATTTAAAGATGGTACTATGCTAGACATTCATAAATCAACTGAATATAATAAACATAGGGTACACTTTTGCTGTGCAGAACTCAGTTCAATAGTTTACTCACTGTTTCTCTGTAATTGATAAGCAAGCACTAGAGTAGCTACGTGCTTCAGCCATTAGGATTTTCTAGCAAGAGCACTTAAAGTTATAAAACTTCTTCAGCTCTTTTCTTGGGCCAGAAAACTTTGTACATGCCTTAATAATAATTTAAAATATTGCAAAACTTTAAAGAACTGTCATTTTTGCATTCATAAAACTGAATGTAGAGTGTGCAGGCAGGCATTCATACTTGAGAATTAGCCAGATGAGCAATTGCTCAGCTGTTTTATATGCTTCTCATCTATGCCCATTCATTTGTGATTTAGGTAAAAATATGCATTTTCAACAGACCGTGCTTATTTTATATGGTAATCTATTGGTCAGCAAGTCCCATGCCCTGCCATGTTCCATTAAATTATAAGTAATATTGTTTCTGCAAGTGAATGCTTCTTTCTTTAGCTATAATACACAGATAAGGAACATGGAGGAACTTTTACGAATCAGCAGAGATAAAGTAGCATCTGGCTTTACTGATGAAATAAAAGACACTTCATGCCTTCAGAATAAGCTGATGGAACTACAGGTAAGTGTTTGTCTTTCACAAATATACTTGGTGCCTAAATTGCTATTTTCTCACCTCTCCATTATGTGTATTGAGGAAAAAGGAGCATCCTTAACAACCAGGTTTATTAGAAGTAGAGGGGAAATCAAAGGTTTAGCATTCAGGAGAACTGCATTCCTACTTAGCACTGGAGTTTTATGAGTGTTGCTGGAAGAAGAAATTGGGGTGTCTCAGTTTGTGATCTCCAGGCTGAAGTAGGTCTAATGCAAAAAAATAACTATAGAAAGCAGCTTTTTTTTTCTGCAGGAGTGGTAAGTGATGGACCGTTGTCAGAGCTGGAGGAGTCATCACTGAACTGTCAAATGGCAGTGGTTTATGTGCAGAATGACACTGTTGCAGAACTTATAACTTGATTATGTTTGTGAGAACCTTAAGGGGATGATAAAAGGCCCATAATTGATGTTGAGAAATTTATTACTGCAACTTTTCAAGTCTTTGTTTGAAAAGAATACAAAGCTCATCTAGCATCTCAGAACTTCATTCAGTTCTACATCTGTTTTTTGTTCTTTTGAGCAGAGCTAAGTTGAGGTATTTTCCATTCATTCTTCTAGTAAAAATGGTTGAGCTGTATTTATTGAACCTTCTCTAAAATGTAGACAAGGTATATATGTCTGACCTGGGGATTTTCATGACAAAAAGTTGGGCGGGATTTGCATGTAGCTAAAAATACAGTCTTAATGAAGAAGAAAGCAATAAATAACTCTTACTTTTGGGTGATGTTTTTATTTTTTCTGTAGACTCTTGTGACTCTAATTTTATGAACTGCCCAATCCATTGAGATATTATGAGATCCATTATGGTATTAATGCAGGTAGCGCTGTGTATCTTTCAGGTGATAGAGAGTGAAACCAGTTCTGGTTGGACACAATTGGAAAACATCTCATCTACCTTAGAAAATCTTGTTGAAGCACAGCGGGCTGCTATCTCTGAGACAAGAGGCAAACTGAAAAGAGAATGGAAAGAGCTTCAAGATATTATAAGTACCAGGTATAGAATAACACTTCATAATATTAGCTAAGGAACAGTCCATTGTAACTAATATGTGTATTGTGAAGGGAATAGTGTGCGTTACCTGCACATTTTTAACCTTTAAAAAAAGTAATTAATATGATTAAGCTTTTCTTAATTATCCTTGCTTCATACACACACTGCAGATAGTGTGAGTCTCTCCCATAAGCACAGCGCCAGATCTTTGTAACATGCCTGTGCAGTATTCCCATGTTTACTGTTAGTTCCTTTAACCTTTTGGCTAAATTCACTGGGATTCCCACTGCTTTTCTTATAAATCAATAGAAAAACTCCCTTGACCTCAGGAGGACGAGGATCAGGTCTCTTAGTCAATTATATTATCTTTGTGGCTTTTTGTGCTGTAAAATGTTGTGTGACTTTTCTTGCTTGTTTTCACAGTTCATGTTTTGTTACCTTTCTTGTAGAACAAACTCATTAAGGACTGCATTGGAAATTGTTTTGCCAATAGAAAATGAATCCATTCTTCTATGTCAATTAGATCAGCAGCTGAAAAAAAAGGACATCCAGCAGTTTAGTCTGATGAATAGTGATCTTGCTTATAGGGAACTAAAGGTAAGGGAAAATGCAGAGAGCACACCTTAGCCGGGATAGTTTTTAATACATCTAGTAACTGGGGAACTTCATGGGATTTTCACTCAGGAGTTTGGGACCACTTCCCAAATCTTCTAAAGACTGCAACAGCATTTTACTTCCTTTGCTTTAAATGTCATTTTTCCTGTAGAGCCAGACAGGGACACTTGGTAGGTTCTACTATAAAAACCACAGTCATGAACATTTCATCTTAGCTTACTTTCCTATGATCCAGGTTTACAGTCTTCCCTTCTGGCTTTTGTATCACTTATTTGAGTTATTTACATAATGTGGTATTGATCTGTGAGCCAGACTAAGCTGCCTGTGTCATATCTGCTGAGGCGTCTGAGCACACCTCAGGATGCTTTTGGAAGCTCTGCATGTATGCAGTAACTTGTTCACCTGCTATCAATATCTTATGCTTAGGCTCTGCTCTGTCTATTAGACAGGGTGAATATTCATAGAATCATAGAATGGTTTGGGTTGGAAAGGACCTTAAGATCATCTAGTGCCAACCCCCCTGCCACTGGCAGGGACACCTCACTCTAGACCATGCTGCCAAAGGCTCTGTCCAACCTGGTCTTGAACACCTCTGGGGATGGAGCATTCACAGCTTCGTTAGACAACCTGTGCCAGTACCACACCACCCTCACAGTAGAGAACTTCTTCCTTATATCTAACCTAAACTTCCCCTGTTTAAGTTTAAACCTATTATCCCTTGTCCTGTTGCGACAGTCCCTGATGAAGAGTCCCTCTCTGGCATCCCTAAAGGCGCCATCAGATACTGGAAGGCTGCTGTGCGGTCTCCACACAGCTGTTTTTTCCAGGCTCATCAGCCCCTGTCTTTGTTTTCACAGTCCTCACTCTCATAGTCTTATCAAACCAAACTCCTTTAGTCTTTTTCTGCATACGAGAGTGTTTTTCCAGCTGTCTCTTTCCAATTTCTCAGTCTTACTTTATGTGTGAGGTGCTCCAGCTGTCCAGAACTGCAAGTTTGCATTTGTCTGCCCTTGGCTCTCAAGCAAAACATGGTTTAGGTGTCTCAAGCTGTAGGGCAGTGAGCATGTGCACTCTCTGAGATAACTCTTTTAGGCTGGAAGGACCCTGATTTTTTTCCCAGCTCCTAGCACTTTTGGAGTTTCATAACACAGACACACTGCTGTTTGTCTAAGGGCTGTAACCGGGTAGAATGCAGACTTCATCAAGAGATTTTTAAATGCATGTAAGTCTCCTCAAAAAGTATAGCACAAAGAAATTAAAAGATGGCAGAGTAACATCTATGTACCTGCCTGTGCTCTGAGTGATCTCCCACTGCAAGAGCCTGCTGGTTTCAGTCCCAGGACACTTGTCATCTTTCTCTCCTTTTTGACTGATTGCTGGAAAGAGGCTTGGGGTTTCTGTCATACTGACCAAATTCCCTGTGTGTGGTGATTTAGCTGTTTCTTTCTTCCCTCCATTGGAGTGTAGATTAGGAAAAAAGGGATTTTCTTTCTTCACTGCCCTCAATAAAATTAATATAAATAAATAATAAATAAAATAATAACCACCCTAATAATGTAAGTTTAGTACTTATTTTATTGCTAGTATAATTTATTTTTCAGTCGTAAGTTCAGCTTTAACACAGGATACAGGTTTTCCTTCGCTTGCTGACACTGTTGGTCGTTCTCTCAATTTTAGGAACTGCAGAGATCCATATTAAATCAGATTGAAGTGTGCAAACAATTGGAACACCTGGATAGTTCAGCAAGAGATGAATTTAATCCAATAGATCTGCAAGCTGCAAGTAAAATTATGATTTACTATCAAAATCAGTTTGAAGAAATGAGCCATAAAATGCAGATCCGTGAGACAGTCCTTAAAGATCTGGAAATTTTCATGGCCTCATTGAGGAAGATTCAGTCTTCCATGAAATGCCTCCCAGATCCCCCAGGTGAGCCTGAAATACATGGAAAAGCACTGAGAGAGGCTGCACAAGAAGTTTCTCGCATGGCAGAAGAGGCCAAATGTTTGGATGAACGCTTGAAAACAGTTGATATCTCTTTGGAAGATTCTGCATGTGGGAGAAAGACTTGCTGTGAAAACCTTGTTCTGACTTTATCTGAAGAGCTAAATGTGACTCATGGTCCCTCAAGGGAGCAGATGCTTACAGACCAGAAAGACTTATACAAGACTTTTTCCGCAAAAAACAATGAACTCCTTAAAAGCATTCAGGATCTACGTGACAGAATTAACAAAATAGGCTTGAAGGATCCAACAGTTCCAGCTATTCAACAAAGGTGAATTTGTTTTTAAAGCTCTTTCACTTTCATAATTTCAGTGAGCTCAGAGGGCCTGTGGCACCTTCACTGAAATCTGAATGTGTGGTGAAGTTTCTGTGGAGCTTCGGAAGAAGCAGCGAACTTACATTTTGTTTTGCCACAGCCTAAATGAGGAAGCCTTCTCTGTGTTTTCTTTTCTTTCAAACTCCTATGTATGTGTTCGTTTGAAGCAGCATTAATGAAGAAAAAATAAGAGGAGGTTGATTATGATCTTAATTTTGAGTGAGAAAACTGTCAAACAGGGAAATGGGTCTTGCTGAGCACTAATGCATGTGGTCTGAAACTTTGCCTTCTGTTACTTTACCACAACCTGAGAAAGCAATAGCATGATCTGTGTGTCTCAGATCATGTTAGTGACTGTCAGAGGAGCTTTGCGCAGCCTTGCAAAGGATGACTAAACAACTTAGTATTGTTTATGGGAAGGAAAAAAGTGAGGGGAGAGGGGACAATAAGATGTGACCATTTTTAAGTTGTGAAATCCCACACTATGGTACAGTTTCCTTTCTTAGACCATATCTTAAGATAGCCAGAATGTGCTTATCTTTTAATACAAAAGAATTACAGACCCTGTTGGTCTCTAGTATTTTTGATTACTTTCTCAAAGGGCTTAGGTCAGCATAAGTCATCTGAAGGACCGTGTCAAATTACTGTAGAAACTGAAGATCAAATTAGACTTTCTGTGATGTCATTCAGTATAGTATGTGCAGCTCAAGATGAATTTCTTAGGAACTCTATAATTACATTGGGGAAAAATCAGACACTTACTTTAATATAAAGCTGTATTTCATTTTTTTCCTAATGAAGGGTAAAATCATTAACAGAATTGGAAAAAGAATTGGATTGTGCTGCTGTTGAAATGAAACATATGCAAGAAATTGCTAATAAGCTCCTACAGATCAAAGAGGAAAAAGCAGAGGAAGCAAATGAACAGTGCAGAGTTACAGAGAGATTGTGTGAGGATACAAAATTCTTGCTTGCTGAATGGTAAGGAGAAAGACTACATCTTAAAGTAGTATTGTACAAGTAAGAAGTTTGCTTGTAAAATGAAACAGCAAAAAAGCCTTTGACCATACTTCAAAGTAAATGAAATACTGATACAGTAGCAAGTGTTACTGTTAAGATGCTATAACTGTCATAAAGCAAAGAATTGTACACAGAATTTTGCAGCCAGTGCTCCTGAATGTTACATATTTTTAAGACATCACAGTCTCATCATTTAGCAGGGATGTAGTGGTATGTTGGACTTAGTTGGCCCCCAAAATAAAGACCTGGCTGCTGCTGGGAATGATGTGCTTTCTGTATTTGCTGTGAATTTCATGCCAGCACATTCAAAAAGAAAAGTCAAGCTGAAGCAAATGAAAGAAGACAGCTGGAAAAAGAGTATCTTATTCAGGAAAAGACTAAAGGAGCTTGGTTTAAGTCGGTGAGAGTGAGGACTGGGAAAGGCTATGATTGATCACCCAGGGCATCTGTCCTTCTCTTATGGTTTTTAAAGGTGCCTGGAGGCTTTGTATGGACTGGCACAGTTCTGCTAATCCTCATGGCTTGCACAGGTGTCAGTAGGAATAATCTGTTTTCATTTCCCACTGAAGGCTGGGCTGAGGTGGCATTTCCCAGTGCCCAACACCCAAGCTGTTGTGATAGGTGCTGCAATTTGTATTCCAGTTTACTGGTGACTGAGCACACCTTTCAGGTGGAGAGTATCATACAGACAGAACTGCTCAATTCGCATCACAATTAACTGTAAATCAGAAGCATCCAATGATGAAGGGAATTTCTGATTGCAAAACCTGTCCAAATACCACACCAGGTATCACATAGTTTCGCAGGATTTATGACTGGTACAATTTATCTCCCTTTTCTCTCTTGCAGATATAGTAATATGAAATCCCCATGTTTGAATATAAAAGAAGGAAAATGACAAGAGGTTGAGGCTGCTGTTTTATGCTTAGGCCTTAAATAATGCATCTCTTTTTTTTTTTAATAGCCAGGACCAGTGTGCAAGGGCTCTGGAGCTCCTGAAGCAATATCAGAGCTGCAAAACTAGTCTGACCAGCATCATCCAGAAACAGGAGATTGTGCTTTCCCAGCAAATGTCTTACATGGGGAAGGAGAATTTGAACAGACTAATAGCAAAGGTGAGTTACAAGAACTTACTGAAAAGGAAACAACAGCCTTTCCTGGGATCATTTATATATAAGTTTGCCTTTGTACGCTCAGCCTTCAAGGAGTATGTTAAGACCTTGCTTCCACTTTGGCTTCCAAAATAGATTTAGAACCCATACCCTGGTTTTGTTTTAAGTTGTATCTAGTTCTGAATAGTGAATCTATGTCTTGTTTCATAGATTCAGAGGGATTAAAAGCCAACCAACCAACCACAAAACAAAACAAGAACCCAAAACAAACACAAAAACTCAAAAACATGGGAAAACTATGATGTAGTATGAAAATACGACAAAATCCTGGCCTACCAAAACTACATATTGAAATCAGCCATTTTCAACCATGCCCTTTAGAACATTTATTTTCTACCAAGTTAAACAGCTTACAGTGGGCAGTTTGTAACTATACAAAATTAGTGAATTAATTTATTGCTAAGAAGATGCCTTAAAATGTTGTACCTCCGAAAGCTAAAATAATAGGTAATACAGCTCCTTGTGGCTGCTTGTTTCTCTGCCATCACTGTAGCTTATAACCAAGAATTTAGACATGTATTCTCTCCTTGCTTATGTTGCTGGGTCCCAGGCAGGGCTGTGGGGTTTGTCTGCACTGCCCAGTGCTGTGCAGAAATCTTCAAGCAAGCTGGATCAGCAACAGTAGCAGTAAGTTTATGTCAGCATGGCACATCTGCTCAGAGACTGGGCCATGGCAGATCTCTCTTGCTTCCCAGACTGGAGCTTGTGTACCTCACTGTATGTCATTGCCACCAGAAACAGCCTGGAGCTTGCTGGTGTGGTGCTGCTTTAGGGTGTGGATTAGGAGGCCAAAATGGTTTGGAGTGATTTTACAGTGTTTCCTTGAGCTGCTTACACTTGCAGCATGACTCTCTGCCGTCACACTGACTTGCTGACCAAAATTTGTTGTGGTTAGAAGCCATAACAACATAGTTCAGTATTTCTCCTCTCACTTGTCTTATGTCACAAACCTACTTGGAAGACAGACCTTCTGTATAATAGCCTTGACCTCTGTAATTAGCATTTGCTCCATGCTGTCTTTGACAGCAGTTAAACATTTGCAGTAGCTTTTATATCAGCTGAGGAGACTGAATGAGCAGGTATTGCTGAACACCCCCTCAATTTTAACTTTACCATCTTTTCAGGCAAAAACTGGACAGCCAGCTACATTCTTCTTAGCTAAGTGAATACAATCATTGGACATAATTGTCCATGGGTAATGGATTACTGAGCAGTAGCATGTCTATTGTGACCATTTTACTGTACAGGTTTCGCATTTCCTGGATGGGTTATATAGCTGCCTGTTCAGATCTGATTTTTAGGCTTTCTGATGAAGCATCACCCATATGAACACTTGCTCTCGGGCAGTGCTTGGGATGGTTAAATTCAAGAAGCAACGTAAGGTTTCTTCCTTCAGGCTTTGGGATGGTGTCTCTGTGTGCCAAGCTGTGTTTAGGTGAGACAGAATGAGAATCTGACATCTCGTATCACTCAGGCATATCACATCATTTCACCAGCGAGACTTCTGGCATGTCATATCACTCAGGCTCCTGCTGCAGGGGATATTGCCTGCATACCCTGGTCCCTGCTTGTATGGAGACCCCTCTCTCTGGTATCAGCCCTTCATCCTCACCTTTAGTTTTGCAATTGCCACTCTCAGAACTGTGGTCTGCAGTAGCTGTGGCACAGTACAGGCATGTCCTTGAGGACTGGTAAATTGTTTTGTTTATAATTATATAAGTAGAAGCAGAGAAGCTGATCTACCTTGTTCTGATTTGTGAGTGCTGCTCCGCTTATCACAGTGGCTGTAATAGGCTTGTCTCCGGGAAATGAGAGCTTTTGATATTAAGTTGTTTAACACTAGAGGTCAGTGTTTCTTTTCCAGCGAGCTTCCATGTTGTTTGTAAACACTGACGTTACAATTAAACACAAAGACGCAGTCTAGTGTTTGAATAGAAAGTAGGAAAAAGGGACATACCAGTTTCTGGCCATGGCACATTTGTCAGTGCTATATTTAAGTAGCATTTAAGCTTTTATAAAAAAGCAGTTAAAACCTAGGGATCAGAATGCCAGGTTATATTTTTTTATTAGTTGTAATAGTATCTCAGATGATTTTCATATTGTGCATTGTTTATTTCTGTAATTGAGGTTCTGTGTATGCATGTACAGCCCCCTCGGACCTTTCAATTGCAAATTTTAAAGCAAACTGTAGTTTTGGCTCTCTTAGTCAGAAATTCATTATCCATAGTTCCCACTCAGCTGCTTTGTAACCAATAACAGAATAATACAGATTTCTAACACAGAAATGTTCCTATCAGCGTGACAGGGATATAACAATGCAGGATGCATTCTTAGTCTCATCATATATGAAATTCCTGATAAAAAAAATCGATAGTTTTTGTAAGGCTGTTGTTTCCCTAAACTGAAAAGAACAGTGCATCATTTAAAAATATTTTGCTGAATAAACAGTCATAAGTACACATGTTCATAAGTATCCATTTGACATTTTTCACAGATTGAAGAGGCAAAAGAGGAATTTAATGATCATGCTGAAGATGTAGACAAAATAAATCAGATCTGCAAAAATCTTCAATTCCAGCTCAATAAAATGAGAAGCTTTGAGGAGCCTCCGTTTGAGAATGAGGCTAACGTTATTGTGGACAGATGGCTGGATGTATGTAAAAAGTAAATTATCAGGGTGGTCTTATCTCTTATGCATTATAGTAATTGATTCTGACATGTGTGTAATATTTGCAATAAATTAAGTGCAGAGATTCTTAAGAGATAAATCCAAGTGTTTAGCAGAGCAGAGCTTGTCGAGTGGCTGTTGGTGTAATATTTCTCATCTCTCAGGTAGTTTATATCATGGGTACTCTTTGACTGTAAATAAATCCAGGAAAGGCAGAAAAGCAATATTTATGCTTTCTGCATGAATCTGTAAGCTTCCATAACAACTTCTGTGGATTTAGACTTTGGAGACAATCTGGAGAATTACAGTGCTGGTGCTTTTGGTGAGAAATGTTTGCCACTGTCAATCTAAGCAGTGCATCAATACTGAGATTAGATGGTATTTACTGAGAGTAGATAAACATTAATGAGCAAGGCTCCTTCCTAAACCTGCCCTAAAACTGGCAAGCTGCTGCTGTGATTGGTATGTTTGGTGACATGTGTGGCAGGGATTTAAATATCTTCTCCATGACCAGTTCACTGTGAAGGCATGAGATTTTTTTTTTTCCCTTGCTGCACTTGTTGTTTCTGTGGGTGGTTTCACTTTGCTCTGATTTTATTATGCTGATTTTGCTTTTAAAGAGTAACTCTCATTTTGAAATCCATGTGTGTTTTCTGTACATAAATCTCATGGTAGATCAATGAAAAGACTGAAAACTACTGTGATAATTTGGGAAGAGCTCAGGCTTTGTGGGACAAACTTCTTAGTTTATCTGGCACAATCGACGCTTGGGCACATGCAGAACTTAAGAATGCAGAAGGCCATTGTCTGACTGAAGAGAACCTTACACAGTTGAAGGTAAGTTGAATGGAAATTTTTTATTCTTAACTGGAGGGATATGGACTTTGGACTGTAAACATGTACATCACAGAAACATCAGCACTGCAAAAGCAGAGGAAGTTGTGACATTTGCAATTGTATATGCATAGTTTCACTCAAGATACTGTACAGTATATTGGGGGTACAAGCCTTGGAAACTAATAAATGTAGTGTATGTATACTAGATTGTTTGAAATTAATGCAACACTGCAAATGATGCTTTAGACTACAGAAACCCACTCATTCCTTTGTGCTGTACAAACAGCAAAGGCAGCTTGGGAAGCCTGTAGTCTAGAGTACAATGGTGGACGTTTCCTTGTGCCTAGAGAAGAAAGAGATTGTGTATAGCGTAGTGATTAGTTTTCTAATTAGAAATTGCCTATCAGTGAAGATGCTGGAGCCTCAGAAATGATCGGACAATGCACGGCTCAGGAAGAGGTTGCAGAGGGGGCTTATTTGTTCCTGCAATCTTCATTCCGGTGCGGTTTCCAGCAAACATAGCGTGCCCTTAGTAGTGGCTGGCTGCTAAAGGTCTCCAGAGGCTGCACCAACAGAGCCTGAGCTGCCCATGCCCCTGTTGCACAGACTGTAGCTTTAACTCTTGGTATCAGGGTGCAGTTGGATATAAAAACGTGCACACAAGCTCTACGCCATTGAAGAGCTTCACATACAGGGGTAAATATTTAGGTTTCTGGCTTTAGATCCATAACTGACCAGCTATGCCACACTGTTGGTATATACTAGCTATATGCCAGTATCTAATACATAAAAATATTTCCTGCTTGCATAGGGTTGAAGCATAAATATATCCCATATATGCTCGTCTGAAAATATGCATGCATTTTTTTCTCAGTGTTTACACACTACAAATGCCCTGGTTTTAATTACACCTATTTGCAGCATTACTGCTACTGTTAGCACAGAGCACAGCTCATTTGTTTTAATTTGCAGAGCAGTAAAAAGCCAAGGTCTTCTTTGTATATAAATCTTCCCAATGAGCCGGTAGTATAAACACTGTGCAGAGGTTGATATTTTGTCACATTGCTGTTGCCTTTACCATTGTATTGTTGGAATTTACCTGGGGTGATTCAGGTCCCTGATGGCTTCAGTAAAAATGCACCAGCTGGCAACTGCATCTTAAGAGCCATTTTGTTACCTGGAAACTGCTCAAGCCCGGCATGATGTGACCATGCGCCCAGCATGCCTCTGCTGGTGCTTAGGAAGGGCTGTGCTGGAGGTGGCTGCAATAAGGTTCCTCTGCTGCTCCTCTGTGAGAGGATAGCTCTCAAAAGAGAGGGGAGAAGAGGGCAAGAGAGAGAGAAACCATGTTTCCTATGAGCTACTATAAAAGCAGAATAGAGGAGAGAAAACTGAACTCTGTGTGTTGCTGGGTTTTTTTTTAAATACTTCAGAGCGTCTGAGGTTCATATATCCATTTACTGTTATTTCTTTTGTTGCTGATCCTGAAGCATCTCTACATTAATGTTAATTACAAAGAAACCCAAACCAACTGTTGCAATATGTATTACATTATATAGGGTTGAAACCCAGGGTCCTTTGTGACCACCCACCAGAACACTGGTGCACCTGCTTTCAAGAAGGCTGCCACCTAAGAGAAGAGTAATGAATTATTTGACTATATACTTAAAGATAATCTCAGTGAGAGAAGTCCTGCTTTCCACTGTAGCAAGTATGCAGATGCAAATGGGAACTCTTTTAAGGGCTGCAGTACATGAATAGGTTTTGATGATTGTTTCTATAGAGACTGTAGAAGGAGTACTTTGTCCTGAGAGAGTTTAGAGTACCAGTTTGGGAATATGAGACAATGTGACTATCCTGTTTCATAAGTTGAACCTGGTATTTTACTTCCACATTACTGACTTGTTCCAAAATCCATTCAAAGGTGGAGTAGAGGTCTTTTCATATACAAAGGATCTACGTTAAAAAAGTGCTTAGAGCATGGCTTGTATTTTATCAAGTCCCTATCAAAGTGTATCATCAGGATGCCAGTTCTAGACTGAAACATCTGAGAATATCCCTTTTTAATAGTAGCAGCAAGAAGTAAATACAAAATTAAAGATTATTTTCTTGCAAATATATTTTGTTTACTATAGAATAAGTTATTCTACAATAAAAATAAAAAATATAATAATACAGAATATATATTATATAATAAATGCTATTCATAATAATATACTTGTATATTATTATAATAATTATATAAATATAATCATAAAATAATAACTATTGTTAAGTTCATGGTAGATTTGCATTAACAACTGCTTTGCCTGCAAAACAGTGTTCCTGACTCTTAACACACAAAAAAGTCTGAATTATTAAGTCAGGATATGGATCAGCTGTGGAAGCTCTATATGCCGCATTGCAGAATCACAATATCAGCAATGTTGTGGAAATTCAGTCAGGGGGAAACACAGTTACCAATGTGTTTTTGCACCTTTAGGCATGCTTACAAGCCCAAGAGGAGAAACTGCAGAAATTTGACAATACCGTGGCGGAGATAGAAGAACTTTTAAATAGTAATGAACCTCCACTGGAGCTACAGGTACAAAGACACTTTTACAGCTAATATGCCAGTACTCATTACTGAAGCTGTGCTTCTATTATCATCTTTGCCACAAGCATGTCTTGGTTTGACTTAAATCAAGCCAAAGAGAATTGGAAGCATTTTGTTGGCTATTAGCAGCGACTTTTCATTTGTTGTCTTTCTTCATCTATTAGAACCAAGCCTGTCATTTTAAACACAAAGGCCTCTTTCAGTCCTGTGCCTTTTAGGAACTTAGACATAACCCAACTGTTTTGCAGACCTGCTGAAAGAGGTCAATATGAGTGATATCTGGCTTTTAGCTGTTGGCCAGTAACAGTGGGCTTCGTCATCCCTTTGGGAATCCCAGTAACTCAGCATGCTGTACCTTTACCTGCATATTGCTTAAGGTAGCTTGGAAGCATCTAGTAATTTGCATAGAGTGGTGTTTTCCTGTGATGTTTTCCTTTGGAATATCATAAGGAAATCTACATCTTTTTGTGTTAACTTCACACAGCAAAGAATAAATCATTCTCCACTGCTTGAGACCACGTTAGCCTACCTTTATCCTACACCAGTTCCCTAAACTTGTGATCTCAGTGTCTGTCAGATACACCTTGAGCTTGACCTGGTTTGCCTATTTGTGTTTATCCTCAACAGGCAGTGAACTCAGAGGAGATTCACTGGGTAAAGTGATCTAAGGAGCTTAGGAAAGGACTCGGCAACCTTGTACTGTGCACACTGCTCCTTGGGAGCACCAGATGCCCTTGAGTTGCTGTCTCTTGCAAATCTGCACAAGCCTTAAGGACAAGGTTAAGGACCTTGTTCCTTGTGACTTGTCTGAGCCAGAGCTCCCTACCTTTCTGCTTTCCTCACCTGTTGTTTGGGTTGGCATGGGGAATTTTCCCTAGTGGGATCAGTGCAGGGAGGTGTGTTACAGGGAGAGCTGGCACCCTCTTTTTCGTGGTAGCCAAAGTGCAGGTAAGGCCTTCATCCAGCTGAGGGTAGACTGACAAATAAATTTGTTAGTAAAGCAGCACCAGTAAATGCTGTCACAAATAAAGATGGAATCAGCCATGCTAGGAAGAACAGGGCTTAAATACTATTATTTTTCAATTTGTGGAGTGGGAGAGTGTCCTGGGTTCAGCAGTTGCAGTCAGTTTTTCTTCTCTTTAGTAGCTGTGTTTTGACTTAACCTCGGAACAAGGCTGATCAGGCCGATGTTTTTGGTTGTTGCTGAGCAATGTTTGCCCTGACCAAGGACTCTGTGAGCCTCATGCTCTGTCGGGGAGGAGGGGGGGCCGAGAGGAAGGAGGGACAGAACCCAAACTGACCAAAGAGGTATTCCATACCATAGCACGTCATGCCCGGGGGGGTAACTGGGAGTTACCCAGAAGGAGAGGGAACTTCCCGGTCGGGCTCGTTTTCGGCTGGTGGTATCGTACCCTCTTCCCTTGTTTTCCTTGTAGTTATTATTATTATTGGTGATAGCAATAGTGATTTGTGTTATACCTTAGTGACTGGGTTGTTGTTATCTGAACCCTTGGGAGTCGCATTCCTTCGGCTCTTCTTTCCCCCCACTCCTCCGGGAGTGGGGAGGAAAGAGGAGAGGGCAAGGGGGGGGGAGGGTTGTGAGTGAGTGAACGTGCTGCCTAGCTGGGTTTAAACTACGACAGAGAGAAAGAAACTGGAAGAAGCTGTGATTGAAATATCTGGGTTTCAGGTAATTTTATTGCTTTTCTATGTCTGTCATGGAGGAAATCAATCTGCTATAGTTTTTTAACTATGTTTTATTTTCAATTTTAAGGTCATCAGATCATCTGTTGTACAAAAAATGGAGCTAATAAAAGAGCTCTTGTCAACGAAGAGGGGGACCAGCGAACTCAGCTTGAATACAGCAGAACTAAAAGGAGACCTTGACTTGGCCAAGACACAGATTGGAATGACTGAATCGCTTTTAAAAGCTTTATCTCCTTCTGACACCTTAGAGATCTTCACTAAGTTAGAGGTAGCATGCTACAAATTATGCAACTTTTATCATTTTATTCATTATTTCTCTCCTGGGCAAGACTTCATAAGTATTTTTTCTGTGTATGTTATAAAGTGCCAGAATAACTCAGGTAAAGAGCTTGGCTTGAATATTTCCTTAAGCTGCCAGAAGCATAAAAGAAAGCCTGTTTTCACTGGATGTTATCAGATGTAGTTAGTTAACCCTTGCAGCTATTGCAAATAGTTAGTGATGGGCATGACAAGAGTGTACTATCCACGTAGGTTGAAGCAGTAGTGGGGTACTAGGTTATATTTTTTCCAAGACTGGGTAATACACAGAGGTTGGCTTTGTGCAAGGGAAGCTCCCAGTAGGCAATTTGAGCCAACTTTTCATACTCTTTGCATGAGGGACAGAGGTGAATAAAGCCGCTTCTTGCTTGGAGGTCAGAGCAAGAGTTAAGCTTCCTGTTAAGGAGTGGATTATGCACATTCTGGGCATCAGACTGCTAGTGTTTGGAGCAGTGAAATCACAGGCATTGGAAGAAAGATGCTTTTTTAATTAATTCTCTCAGCTCCCTCCAGGTTGTTTTTCAACCCACAGAGAATTGACCAACAGACTAAGGCATTTAGGGTGAAATAATACCTGTGGCAGCTAAGGCATTATAGCTTCTAGATATTATATTCTCTGTAACACACTACATTACTGTGAACTTCACACACCTATTTTTTGTGATGCCAAAATGTGCAAGAGTGACTATATGTGTGATTATGTATGCATGCAGATGTATACGTACTGCTCAAGGAGAGTTCAGTGCTTGTGTTTACCTATTTGATTGCCTTATTAATTCAGTATACTTTCAGAAATTAGTTTGACACATAGACAGGACTAAACCCTTTTGCAGAACTGGTTGGTACAGCAGCAGCTCTGTACAGGGAACTTCTGCTTGCACTTCAGCATTTTCTTTGTAACAGTTGTCCTTTTTTTTTTTTTATATTCAGGAGATACACCAGAAAATTCTGCAACAAGAACACTATGTGACATTACTCCAAGAAGAGACAGATTGTCCTGATGTAGATGAATTAAATAAGCAGCTTAAATGTGTCACTGATTTATTTAATAAGAAGAAACATGTGTTTCAAGATCACTTCATTGGTGTTCTGAACCGTAAGCAAACACATTTCACATTTACGTAGGTTTATAGGTTTGTATTGACCATCATAATCTCTTAAAGGTTATACAATTAATTTATTCTTGGCTCTGTGTCTGAAACTGCTTCAATAGCTCAAACAGCTTCAGGGTTCTGAACAAGATAAAGATTTGGTTAAAAATGGCTTTTGATTCCAAAAAACCACTCAATCTGAATCAAAGTATTTTGTTTCTTATTTTCACGTGTAGAAAAATAGGTAGAGGAAATATAAATCATAATTCAGGAAAATATGTCAGAACATTACATGAAAAAATACAAATATCAAAACGTTTTAATTTTTTCCTGTCATTTTTTACTTAATCTTGGTTATGAGAATGAATACCATTATTAGGTAATTTTTAGTTTTGTACAGATACAGGGTTGTGCAGGTGTAGAATTAGGCCCAAAGATAGTCTCATCTTCAGATAGTTTTTGAGTGATGTTTATTTGTGTGGAAATGATAAAAGTCGCCACTAGACAAACCTGCTGGACAGCAGACTGTCCCTCCCAAATGAACAGGTATGTTTATTGTCAATTAAAAAAAAGTATGAGCTACAGCATTTTTTGTCACCTGTCCTGGTGTGCAAAGCAACCTTTGATAGTAGCATTGACAAATGTAATTACATAGTGTCTGAAATCTTCACGTTAAATGGGGTTTTCTTTTACACAGTACAGTCAATGAAGGAAATTGGCATGTATCTTTTTTTCAGGTCAGTGCAAGAATTTTAATGACTGGTTCAGCAGCACTCAGCTGTCCTTGAAGGACTGCTTTGATCCCTCACAAACAAAACCGATGCTGGAAGAAAGACTGCAGAGGCTAAAGGTAAAATATTAAAATGTTCAGATTTCTAAAGTTGACTGTACTCTTAAGTTTTATTTTCACACAGGAGACTGTTCTTGGGAGCAAATTTGTCTACAGTAGTTTTGTAACTTGAGGCTGAAAGAACATTTCTTATGACTTAAAGCATTATGTAGTAGATTGAAAATAAACTATTTCAAAATGGAGTATCAGTGTTCATGTTCAGACATAGCTGGGCAAGTGAGAGACAGGACAGTCATTAGTGAAAGTCAACAGACCAAGTACTTCAATGTGCAAAGATGCAGAAAATCAAATAGGTGGAGAGTAAAATGAAATTCTGACCCCAATTTGATTCAAATATGAAAAATTGCACTCGCTTTGCTGTAGCCAGATTTTCACTCTAAGTCAGACAGAATCAACAGAAAAGAGGGAAAGTCACAACATCTGTGAGCAGCAATCACAGTTAAGCAGCAGCAGAAGACATAGCGATGCCACTGCTAGATTTGAATGCTGCTTGCCTATTTCTTCTCTGTGTATTTGTACTGTAGAGAGGAAAATCCAAGTCATCTGCCTCCCTTTCTCCTTATTTTGCAAACAGCAACTTTTCCATTTACAAGTGGAATCATCAGCAAACTGTCAATTAACATGTATTCTGTTTCAGGGACTGGAACTGCTGTAGAAAATATTATGGTGATAACAGGGATTGAAAAACTCTTGTAACATAAATATCTATTATACAGCAGAAAATTTGACAGATGCATCTTGTGTTTGTGTTCTTATTCAGCACTTCCTAACATCTGAAGGTAAAGACAGAGATATCCAAGAGGTTAAAACTTTATTGAATAAAGTGAAGCATTACTTGCCCAAAGCAAGCATTAACCACCTTAACAGCCGTGTGAGAGATCAAGAAGCAGAACTACAAAGATTGATCTCCAAATGTCAGAAACGGGCAAAGGAACTTGGGGCTTCTCTCCAGCAGCTCAGTAGGTAGGGAACTAATGTAGTTTCTGACAAGGGATGCAAAACAGCCATAGTGAATGGCAAACAAACTTGCTTTTTATTAAAGATGTATTTTCATAAAGGGTAATGAGTGTTTTGTTGTATGCTCCATGTGATTTTTCACTTTATAGCAGACTCTGTTATATGAGAGTATGTGCTTATGGATAGTCTCAGTGACATGAACTGAGATACTAAAAATTAAGTTGTGCTTGAAACTGCATGATGAGGTACATTACATTACTTTTTCAGCAAAATACTGCTGTCAGCAGGTTTTAGTCACGTAATGTCTCTTATTTTGACCTATATTTGTATTTATATTCTCTTTAGCCTTGAAGAAAGCAGTACAGTCTTGGAAGGATGGCTCACTGCTCAGGAAGAAAAACTGAAAGAGATCAAAAACGATGAGACAAAACTTGAAAAGTTGTATAGAACGCTGTTAATGCAGAGGTATTGTTTTCTTTGGTCTCTATCTAAGAACTGTCTTCTAAAGAAGTTGTTGTCACAACAGACAGATGTTTATTAGTTTTTTATATTTTTCAGAAAACCATTTGACTCCATGGCTCAGCTTGCAAAGTCCTTGAGGGAGGCAGGGCTAACAGAATATCAAACTGTTTCAGAAGCCGGTGATCTTATTAGTAGATACCAGACACTGATAGCACATGTAAGTGAAATGGCAGGGGATACTGAGAGACTTCCTGTGGAAGGACAGAATTTTGAAGAACTTGCCCAGGATGTTTCTTGCTGGATCAAAAAGCTCGAGGAGGCTATTAATAAGCTGAGTTCACAGGAAAGTGAGTTGCCATCCGAGGAAAGGATTAATCAAGTAAAGGTATTGGGTAAAAAGTATTCCTTTTCCACTTCATAGTTCACGCTAATATCGGGGGAATGTTTTATGAGTCACTACCCTGTAAAAGATGCTGTCACTGCTCATTGCCTGCAGTATTTGGGGGCAGAGAAGTGTGTTTGGATTGGTTGATTGTGTAGTTTTTTACACACATAAGATGAGATTCTCTGTTGCATGTCTGGGTGCAGCAGCACACAGGGGTTGTGCAGCTTCCCATAATAGCTTGCTCCAGAGGTGAAGGGAGTGGTCAGTAACATAGCTGGGACATCTCTCATGGCTTTTCAGGTCTGCTGAAGTGCCATTGTGCTGGGCTGCTCCACTGCCTGGGTGGTGGGTTTCTCAGGCCTCTTCGGTATCTCCTCTCTCTGACTATGTAGGATACAGACGCTGGGTTTTACATGTGGAAGGGTTGGCATTGTGACAAATCTCTTTCTCTAAGATATGAAGCATTTTTTTTTCATCTATCAGCACAATACTGTGGGTTGGTTTTGGTTTTTTTTTATGTAGAGAATAATTAATAAATCAGCCTCATTATCCCAGACATTCTGAAACTAGGTGATCTGTCTGATTATGAGTCAATTATGGCGTATATTGGAAGGAGAATTCTTTTGTCTTGAGCAGCAGTGTACAAAGTATGAACGAATCATTGGTAGTACCTTCTATTTTGTACCCAAAAATAGTTGTGGATGTACTGCAACTGCTTCTTATTTAATACAGGAAATCACAGCTCTCAAAGATGCAGGAGAGGCCAAAATACAGAACATGGTAGCTCTAGGAGAAGCTTTAATGAGAAATGAAACAAATAAGAAGCCTATCATTCAGCAGACTATTTCTGAGCTCCAGCACAAGTGGGAAAGCACCTGTCAGCTAGCCACTGAATATAGAAGGTAATGTGGAATTCGCCAAGAGGCAATTCTGCTATACTGACTTTCTTCTCTTCTTCCTATACCAGTTCCACTGAATTTGTGTTCTCTGGGGGTAGAATGAGATACCTACAGAAATACTTGTCTTTCTGCAGTGTTGGATTGAAAGGTCAAGTGGGGGGTGTAGCCAGGAGGTGTAAGGGATGTAGCAGGACAGTTGTGGGGGTGGCCCAGCTTGCCTCAGATTCGCTTTTGATACTGAAGTAGCTCAGCCACTCCTGTAAGAAAATGGAAAAAAAAACCCGAAACCCCAAACAAATATGCACCCAATGCTCCTTGTTTCATTAGGCTGTGCAGTGAGGGTACACTGATTTATCCACTGTTGTGGCCCTTCCCTGCTCTGTGCCCCAGGTGTGGTCCCTAGCAGAGGTGGGATCCATCTTTCCATGGACTTGTACTGTTTCAGAAGAGTGTTTGGGGTAAATCCAGGAGGTTGGGATTTTCAGTTTGTTTTAAAAGCCTGTTTTATTCTGGCTTTCTGAGAGGCTGTCTTGGCTGTAGCAGCTGGTAAAGGCACTTTAGTGTTGCTGGCACTGTGGCAACTGTGTCTGGGAGCCAGATTGATCCTTTAAAACATATCAGATGATTTCAGGTGTGTTGCATAAACATAAACTTGTGCATACAGACACTTCCAAGAGATTCGTTTGCCATAATCTCCGTGAACCAGCTTTAAGTAAAAGCACTGAGAACTTTGCTGTATACTTCTTTAAAAATGTCCAGGGAATGAATTACTAAAACAAGTATTTTTGAGAATGTTCTGTTGCCCTCTCTTATTACTGAGCACCTGGTGCAAGCAGTACAAGTGGCATTCAGAAAGGTAGAGCATTGGCTGTATTGGATCCAATACAGCAGAATGCAGAGCACCTTCTTCACAATATGTTGGAGGGAGGAGATGGGGTGCTGAGTATGTCTGAAGAGATGTTCGGGACCTTGCAGGATCAGATCTGTAAATAACAGGTGTGACATGGTAATGGTAGCAGTGCAAAGCTGGAATAGGGAACTTGAAGCAAGAGTACTTAACATATGTGAGGCTAACACTTTATTTCTCATTTTCCAAAAAATGCGAATCATAAGGGGCAAAAAATGAAACACTTGAGCTTTGCTTTTGTCCTCACTTATCCTCATGTACTTTACAGAATTATAACCAGACTTTATTTATTTGGATTTGATTGTGTGGGATCATAATTTCAGATGTTGGCATTTAAGTTCCATCTGGAAAATATCTGAGCTTCATTTCTAAATGTGAACATAGAAATCTTACTTTTGTCTCACTGATCATAGTTGCATATTTCCTGTGGGCAAATCCAACTTGTTCACCTGCAGCAGGCCAGCATGCATGTTCATAAGGCACACAATCTGCAATCCAATGTCAAGGTCCAGAAAATAAGCACTGGATTGCGCTAGCATGACCCGTATTCCCTGTGCTAGTTTTGTTGTCTATATCTCTAAAACACTCCTGCACCTCCCATCTCAACTAATGTAATGTGTATCATCTACAGAACATTCCCTTTCAGGAGACTGTCATAAGAAGTTGTTAAAGAAAATGGATTCATAGCCATACTGTTCTTTTTAAACAGAACTTCTGCTGTAATGAAAAGTGAAAAAATATGAAGCCTGAGCATCACATCTCAGATGCTAGAAACTAAGGCTTTAGAAGGCTAAGGTTTAAGCGGGTTAGTCACTTGGCCAGTTCAGTAGCAATAACTTCAGTAATTTGAAACCTGAAGAAAAGTATGCAGCATGCTTAAGTTCAGGCTAATTGTTGACATTTTCTAGGAAATTAAAAAAACATTTAATACTATTAAACACAGTATTTTTTCTTAGTCCTCAGGAGCAACTTCAGTTCAACAGGGAGCAGTGCGAGCAAAGCAAAGAAGATCTGAGACTGGCTTTAACCAATCTGGAGAAACAGCAACAGGAGATAGGTTTTGCCCTTCAACCTGGTTTACGAGAGAAGCAAGCTCAGCTGACAAACTATTCCAGCCTCCTGCAGAAAGCAGAAGATTTGACTTCCTTATTTAATGAATTGAAAAGCCAAGATCACCTACAGGGTCATGCTGGGGATCCTTGCTTCACAGAGTTGGAATGGTTGGAATTAAAGCAACAACATGAAAGTCTGCTTAGCCAGCTACAGGTTGGAACCTCACTTTCTTTCCTTACAGGATTATTGGTATGCCTGTTGATTGCAGTTCTCACTGTTTGCCTGTAGTGTCATTCAGATGGCAAGTTTATAAATAAAACTGGGGGTTGAAAGTTCCTCTGTAGAACAGGGAATTTCCCCTTCCCCCCCTCTCTGTGGGAAAAAGAGCACCAGAAGATCATTTTTTTCACCACCTTGTGCTTTGCAGAAGGATAAATTTAAACGGATGAAACCACAGTAAGTATGAAGAACATTTTGTACCTGTATAAACACGTTCAGATGGCTGTAATATGAAGCATTTGTCCCTATGAACTCCAAGCCACAATAAGTTGGTTATTTATTTTTTTTCTTTTTGAAGGATGAATGGCTTTTTTTGCATCTTGTTTGTTATTGGTTCCATCCAGTGTAGTGCAAATTGCTTTTGCACCCTGTGTGGCATTCTGCATCTAATCTTTAATCTATAGATCATCACTTTTGGAGGTATATTATTATGGAGTGCAAACTCCTCTGCTTCTTGCTACTAATGAACATTTTTTTCGCCTTGGAGGCCATGATGTGCTGAGAAGAGGGCCAGGTATTGTTTGTTCACTTGTGGTTAGCTATATATTTTATAGCAGGCAGGTTTTTTGTTCTGCTGAGGTCCTGGGAAAGCTGTGATAGTCTGTGGGTAAATTACATTTGTTTGAGCTAATGGTAGACTAACCCTAGAAATTCCTTGGTTTCTAGACCATAGTACAGACATTGGAAAGTCATGTTCAAGAGCACCAGCAGTTTCAGGATATGGTATCAGGCCTGAGCACTGAGCTGAAAACTCTGTCTGAGGAGCTTGCTGATTGTGAAGGTCCAGCAACAGAGCAACCATCAGCAGAGCAAGCCCAGTTGAAATCACAGGTATGCTTCAGGTTTTGCATCATGGAGAAAGTGGATCTATGTCCTAGGGGCTTGTACAGACTATCACATTGATTAACAAGAACTGGTAATGTGTCAAACCCTCCACTAATAAGAAATCTTTCCAAAATATAAAGTATATGTTATATTCATTTTATCAGGATAACTGTAGGCCTAAACACAGTCTTAATGAACTGAGTGGACTTTTATTGTCAGCTAAACTGAAGATAGAATTGTCCAGCTCAAACACACAAGTTTCTTCAATTTTGTTGTTTTGTTTGGGTTGTTTTGTTGTTGTGGTTTGATATTTGCAGGGTTTTTTTTGTTTTCTCTCTGGGCATAACTAGGAGAGAGATTAAATTTGCTGTTAGTCGGTATCTTTAAATTAGCTAGAGCAGAAAGCTTAGGAAGATGTTGGTGAACATTTTAAAGAGGTGTCCTTCACACGAGTAGGCATTTGTTTGCACTTTGGCGGGTTGGATAACAAAGTCTCATAGCTGTGAGCATAGAGAGCTACTGAAAGCTGAGACAATAGCTCTATGCAATTCCCCATCCTCCAGTATTTGCTGTACCTCTAACTAGGAAAAAGGAGTAAGAGAGGGTGGGGATTATTTGCTCAGAACTTGAAAAGATCATCATGCACCTCACAGCATACAGTCTGATAATTTTATCATTGTCTTGATGCTTGTAGCTTCAGGTGTTCTCTGCTTATTAAAATGACTAGCTAAAATTGCTAGTTTAGTATTTGACTTTTTGCAGCAAATAGGTCTGTGTGTGCTTTTCAGCACACTTTGTTGTTCACAGCAGATGTTTATGGGTTTAATGATTGACTTTAGATCTTAACATTAAATATATTGAGTGAGGATACTTTCCAATAGAATGTTTCTTTGTGTTTAAAAGGAACAACAAGGACCTCTTAGTCGATGCGAAGACACGTTAAAGAAGATTTTGGTTTTAGCAGAAACTGTTAAACAAAACACCTCTTCACCAGGACAGAAGTTTATTAAGGATGAGATTGAAACACTTCAGAGTGAACACAGAAGTCTGGAAGAGAGACTTGAAAATGTCAAGCAAAAGAAAGAAAATATTTCAAGTGGAGGCCTTGAGTTTAAAGATGAGTTTGTTACTGAAATACAGATGAAAGATAAGGCAGATGCAATGTTGAAGAGAGACATGCAGATCACTTCTGATAGTCCTGTTGCTGCAGAAGAGAGCCTGACTGCACTGGAGTTAAAGGAGCCTTTGGAAAAGCATGATGTGAGTGTATTTGTTGACAGTAATGACAGTGGAAGATGGATTAAAAAGGCATCTGTCTCTCAGATGCATCCTTTATTTCATTGAAATTAAGCCTTCTGTAAGTACATGTGTATAAAAATCAAAGATGTGGGGAAGAATTTCCTTAACTTGTCATAAGAAGTTTGTAACAAGCCAGTAGTATCTATTTGAAAGTGTAGTACAGCTTTATCTTGCACTTAATTAGAGCAGGTATCCTTGATCAGGACACAGAAGGAGAAGGTATATAGATGAGAAAATTTCAGATACACTTCTGTGAAAGAACTCTGAGAGCTTCTTTTAAACCAGTGAGGCTTGTTTACAACTGCAGCACAATATTTGTTCTGTTTGTTTACCTAGATAACAATTTTTGCCATTTGGAGATCTAATGGTAAAATACAATATTTACATTCACACAAGTAGGTTTTGTTTGATATCGTTTCTCTTAGGGTCAAGATGTAAATGGAAATATGCCAGAGAATAAGAAGCAAAATGATCCACTTTTGGAGGAAAACAGTGTATTGTCAGACAGCCCTTTGCAGGGTGTCTGTCAGAGGAAGGATGAATTGGGGCAGACTGTTCAGGTGCCTGACCAATATGTTCCAATACATGTCAGTGTATATATATCTGTGTGTGTCTGTCCACTAGAAATGCACATGTAATTCCTTAAAATTTGTCATCTTACAGAGAATTTACTTATCTGATGAAAGGAGTAATAAAGTATCTTCTCCAGATTATCTCTTCAGCCTTGCACATGAGAAGTGTGTGAGAGATCAATGAAAGGATCTCTATAAGCCCACAGGGCTTGGATGCACTTTCTCCATGATGCAAAACCTGCAACATACCCGTGATTTCAACAGGTTTGGTCAACTACGTGGTGACAAGTGAGATGTAATGAGAGGTCACTCACCTGCAACTGCTGATCCTTAGGGGATGTAAAGAAAGGCATTCACACTGTAAATGACTTCACATGCACAAAGCCGAGGGAACAATTTGGAGAACTCCCTCACTGACTTGACCATTGAGTGGTAACAGCAGTAGGGAGAGATGACCATCAAAATTATGAGAGTTCAAACCACCTGTACTGGCATTTCTGGAGAAGGAGCAAGACCAATAGTTAAAAGTTGCCAAATGTGTCTAAATAGAAACTTCTATGACAGTATTAAAAATCATGTGAGCACTTAACTCCAGTTCAGTTTGTCCTGAAACTCTTCATAGTGATTAAGGTGCTGATATGGCAAACTGATCTGAACAGGTGTTGCTAAAAGACTCTGGGTTTGGGTTACCTCAGCCTTTTCCTTCATTCATTAAGTTAATTGAAGATAGCTTGTGAAGTGTGTCATTCTTTTGTAAACTCAGATTTTGGACCGTGGCTTTTACTAGTTGTAAACATTTTGTATTTTTCAAAGCAGGGGGATGCTGATAAAGAGAGCCCAAGTATGGAAAAGCATGATAGGGTTCAAGATGAAGTTCTGGACAATGCAGTTCAAGGTGGTGAAGCAGAACTGGAAAGTCATCAGGATGGTGTTGGTATTGAAGGTGACACAAGAAAGGCAACCCATCCAGCAGAGGTAACTGGACAGGAGATTATGCAACAGTGATTGAGTCTAAGGGTATATGTAGTGGGGATACCTCTAATAAATAGTAAAAACCTCAAGTTACATCAAGGTATGTTTGTCTGATGTGCTGTATACTTAGTATGCATTAACTCTCTGAATCTTTTTCTGTGCATTTAAAATCGATAGGGAGGGATTTATATTTTCTTCATCAGTGGCTTCCTGAGGATATTGCATTCCGAGTCACTTGGATATATTGTAAGGTCATCTTACCATTTTCCTTAAATTCTGTTATTGTGCTTGAGTCTCATTTATTTATATTTCTAATTTACATATTCTGCATGTATGAGGCTGCATTTGAAATACTGTGTCCTGTTTTGTGCACCCTGGTACAAGGGGAATTTTGACAGACTAGAGCAGTGTTTAGGAGCTGGCAACAAAATAAGTGGGAAGAGGCTAAGTTCATGTTGAGATAGAAAGCCTAAGAGGGGTATAAGCAGTGTAACTGTGACAAGATGGAGCACAGTATGCACCCATGAGCTGCCTGAGAATTAGGGTAAATTTATTTATTCTGGTTGTTCTGGGCTACTTTCAGTACATCTGAATTGTAGCCACTAGCTGAGATATCTGTGCAGCATGGACAGGTCTCTGATGCTGTGCTCTCTCCCATGGTCATACTGTAAGGGTTTGCCATTCTTTAGTTTGTGTGGTTGGCTGATTTATATTATCTGTCTCCGTATGATGAACAAACTTGGGCAGAACTTACAGTCAGCAAATACCTTAGCATGTACATACAGCAAATCCCCAGGCTGCCCATGGGAATATCCTGCCTGGCTGGGTGTCTTAACCGCAGAGTTTCTGTCTACAGTACAAGATTGGAGCCCCAGGAAAAAGCTAAACCTTCTAAAAAATGCATTCAAGACTGCATCCAGGGCTACACAGTTCAAGGTCCATGCTTAGAATAATGAAAGATGAACAGCGTAGGTCAGAGGAATTTTCTACAAATTTATAACAAAATTATAGCACTGCTGCTTCTAAATGGTTTCCTCTGCCATAACGCTGCCCACAGTAAATTGAGATGAAACTGTGGTTTTCCTCATCTACCTGTAATTACAGGCTTTGTAACTTTGTCATCTCAAGCACTGTTATTACTACTGAGCAGGTTTGATTAGGGCTTTTTGAATACTTGGCTGTTTTTTGTTTGTTTTTTTATTTCTTACAAAAAAGGAGACCTGTAGTGAT
This sequence comes from Agapornis roseicollis, assembly GCA_002631895.1. Taxonomy (NCBI): domain Eukaryota; kingdom Metazoa; phylum Chordata; class Aves; order Psittaciformes; family Psittacidae; genus Agapornis; species Agapornis roseicollis. The sequence goes on along the minus strand of NDXB01011420.1, from coordinate 348,386 downwards.
GTCAAAAATCAACCATATAAAGAAGACATGGAGCAGGTTCAACAAAAGGTGTGCCAGAGGAGTTGTGTGCCAAAATCTTCAGCAGCTGAGAAAGATAGTCTGGAACCTAATCCCTCAGTTTTTGCACATCAGGTAACCCACATTCTGTAATTTCAAGCTAAATTTCTCACTCATTGCCTTTTTTGCTTCCACATGGGCTTCAGCTGAAGTTCTGTTGTAGAAGATGAGGAATTATTGTCTCATCAAAATTGAGACCGTTGTGTGTAGTTCTGCTTTGTGTCCGTGGTGGTTACAAACTTTATCCAAAGTGCTAGCCACACCATATTTTTCAGTGGATCTGTTCAAAAAGAGAAATATTGGTTTTCAGAGCCATCATAATAAATCTTTATGATATTTACAGTTTCTATTTAAATTATTAAGCAGTGCAACTTATTTCCGTGTTATTGTAGTTAGCTGTGATAGTTTTGCCATCACAAGGAGGGCAGATCAGAAAACTGAAATCCAAGGGTGATCCAGCGTAAGAAAATAAATGAAATAGAGAAAGGAGAATTAATTCAAGCTGAATGAATAACAAGGTGCAGATTTGAGAAGGATGTGAAGGTCCTTGAATGCATCCAGAGGAGAGCAACAAAGCTTGTGAAAGGGCTGTAAGATTTGTCCTATTAGGAGCAGCTATGGACTTTGGGGTTGTCTAGTTTGAAGGAAAGGAAGCTGAGGGGTGACCTCATTGCTCTCTACAGCTTCCTGAGGAGGAGAGGAGGAGAAGGGTGGTGCTGATCTCCCTGGTATCCATGATAGCATGCATGGGAATGGTCCAAAGCTGCACCAGGAGGGGTTTAGACTAGACATTAGGAAGCATTTCTTTACCAACAGGGTGGTCAAAAACTGAAGAGACTTCCTAGAGAGGTGGTTGATGCCTGTCAGTTTTTGAGAGTCATTTGGACAATGCCTTTAATAACATGCTTTAACTTTTGGTCAGCCCTGAAGTGGTCAGGCAGTTGGACTTGGTGATGGCTGTAGGTACCTTCCAACTGAAAATATTGTATTCCATTCTAGATTGACTAGTTTTCACTTCTAAATGTTATCTTTAAGCATGTGTTTAAGCATGCCAAACTTGGGGTTTGCAAAGAGAAAGGAAAGTAGGTTTTACTGATTTCTTAAGGGTATTGAATAAGAAAGGATTTAGACTGAGGGCTATGCCTTAGCCTGAAGCTAGAGTCATGTTTTGTTAGTTTCCCTTGGGCCTGCACTGTGAAGAGTCAGCAGTGGAGCCCTGGCTTTGTACCTGAAAGACAGTAGCTGGTTAGCAGCACCCATGCTCTCACCTTCTCATTTTTATATCTCTCTCTAACCATCTGATGATACTGAAAACATACGGGAAACATTAAAACTAGTGTCTGGGGAGTCTGATACTATCTATGTGTCTGTGTATATGGGGGGGGGCAGTGCCACAATATACGTTGAGAACATCATGGAACAAGCAAAATGTCTACACAGCAAGCCTGAGGTTTTTCTTAGTGTCAGGACACTTTACTGTGTGTTTTGATGTGTTTGTATTTCATTCTGGTAAAGTGGATTTACTCCTCACTCTGTGATAGCTTACCTGAGTTTTTCAGCTTACTTAATTCAATGGCGCTCCAAAGTTTCCTAAGATGAAATCTTAATGTTTGAATTGATACAACTGTTACAGATGTTTACACAGAGAAATGGAAAAGTTCTCTGATGAACCATTTTTCGAGAGCTCCCCTTCAGTTTTGACTGAAAAGAACCAAAAGAGTTCAAATAAATAGTTATTATTTTCTGATAATGTCTACAATGTGCTACCTGTTTCCCACAATTGGAAGCAGGTATATTTTGGATAGCTCACGACTCACAGGGAGACAGAGAACAGCGATAGCGTACAAGGGTTATGGCTGCTGCAATAGCTGGCTGCTTCCTAGTAAAATAATCTAAAGTATCAATATAGTAAATTTGTCAAACAAGAATATGTCATTATTGCTCATTTTATATGTTGGTACTATGGACAAGCTCACACTGTAGTCACATCTGTATATTTGTATGTATTCAGTCACACAAAGTCTATATGTGAAACACATCACAGTTTACACCAGGTATAGGAGGAAGGTAAGCACAGACAGATTTTTAAGTTATTGCCATGTGACAATAAGCCTGTGACATTTCATTTATATTGTTGTCTGCAGTAGCTGAAGCTGATACAGAGGATTGCATTTTGCATCTGAACTGGGACGGGGTGAGAGTATCCACTTGGGCAACTTCAGCTCAGCTGATAGGCTGTTAAACCTGGCACACCCTAAGTGACTTGTCCTTCTGTCATTGTGGGAATTGATGTGCCAGGGTCTAGTTCAGGATCCCTCCATTCCCTTCCTCCCCACCCCAACTGAGACATGGCTCCCTAGCACTCTTGTTTTACCCCTGATATCAGATAGCATTTGTAATAGCAGCCGTGTCACATGCATGAGTTGCTTTGTGCTTCATGCATGAGTTGCCCTGTGAAGAATAGTTGAAGAAAAGGTCCTATTGAAGGCTGCATCAGTGTATCAAGGCAGGTGCTGAGCAGAAGGAATGTGGGGGTGAGGGGAGACTAAAGATCTATAAATATATAAGAGGGGAAAAAGACAGGATAAACCTGTGAATATATCAGTAGCAGAGGTGGGTGCAAGGAGAATGTTGTTTGAAGGTGGGGATATCAGAGTTTCAAATTTAAGATGATGGGCAGAAATTACGTAGCTATCTCAGCAGGGCTGTCAAGCTGGGATGACCACAAAGGTGGGTGGTTGCGGTGTAGTTTCCAGCCTCTGGGTCGTGGTTGACCTACAAAGGCTGTGGAGGATGCCGCAGTGGGATTTAGGCATGACTTAAACACGTGAAACCAAGTGCTGCAATCAGAAAACTTTCTGGTTTAGGACCTTCAGAAATAAGAATCCTGTTTTGTGTTGTAGGACACAGATGCAGAAGTGGTTGTTCAGAAGGAGTTACTTCCTGGAGTGCAAGTAAACACTGAGTATTTTGAAGAGGAACAAAAGGTCAATGAGCTGAAAAATGAAGTGGCTGAACTGGATATTGTGCTTATAAATGAACAATTAAAAGAGCTGGAGGTATGGAAAGTGCAAAGCCATTCCTCATTGTTAATGTAGTGATACACTTACAAAATTATGATTCACTTGGGCAAAATAAAATTGTTGCATATCATTCTATCTGAAGTTTGACTGCATGATTAGTCAGTATGTCTAACAGGTAATCTACACTGTGCCTTAATGCAAGTATACCATATTTTTTACTGCTGTTCTAGAGTGCAGTAGTAGATACACCTATGATTGCACATGTGCTTCCATGATGTGCACAGACATGAATATTCATTTTCATGTGAATGAACAAGTGTATATTTGTAGATGTACTGGTATTTAACTGTATTTTGTGTTGAAAGCTGAAAGTGTTTTGAGATTCTCTTTTAATCCTGTCTCTGTGGTGGGCTTGACTGTAGGATTTACAAGCTGAACTGGAAACATGGAAGGCAAAATCTTTGTGTCATAGTCAAGAAGCTTTTCCCAATGCAACAGGATCAAACAGAGCAGGGCTGCAAAACACAGATCCTACAGTGCCCTGCTGGGACAGGCTGCTTCAAGAACTTGATGCTGTTAAGACAGTGAAGCAACAACAGTACTGTTTAATTAATGAGTACCAGAAAAATCTTTCTGCTGCACAGTCCTCAATGAAAAATCTGTCAACAGAAAAAGATAACATAAAGCTGTAAGTATAGTTGAGGGTTTCTGATAATAGGTTGCAGAACAGATATGGTCCTAGACTGAAGTTTGTGCCATGCTTGAATAATGCTCAGCAAGAACATAATGTTTTATCCATCTCATTAATATTGGGTATCCAGAGAAGTCTCATCGGTTTGTAAATTTAAGAACTTTAAACAGAAGCATTTGGGGGGTTCTCTGCTGTTCTTTAGCAACACCAACTCTTTTATTTTTTAGGCAAAACAAAGAAATGGTTGCTGTGATCAAAAGCTATATAAAAGCCATATTAAAATAATTTCAAAAAGTTATGGTAGATGTGAAATATTAATTTTTCTATTATTTTCCTGAGTGAAATATCTCATTACTCTGAAAATTAATCTTATTTGATAGGAAGAATTCTGTGGCAGGAAGTAAGTCGACACTATCAATTCAGAGGTAACCAATGCATACAAAATGTTTAGCACCTTTTATGAATTAGCCTTCAAAACATGGAACTAGCCTATCATTCACAACAATGTATCACAATAATTTAAAAATCTTTAAAATAAATAATGTTAATTTACAGCACAGAGATTCACAAAAACAAAAATCCAGCTGCTAAATGTATTTTAGGTGGGATTTTCAAAATACTCCTGTAAATAAAAGGTGAGTTTTTCAGCTCTTGAATAAATGGGAATTTTTAAAGTTTTTCTTATGACTAAGCTCTGACTTCATCATAAATCAGAAATTACCATAAAATATTAATTCACCTAGAGATGAACAAGCACTATTGCTGAGTTTTAAAATTTTATTTATTATAACTTTAAAGGGATGCTGCATTCCTTTAGGAAATCATGCATTCTGTATTAACAAATATTGCAGTTTTAGAGAATATAAATTAGAATATACCTTTCTTGCAGAGTTATCTAGAAATAACTAGTGCCGTACAGATAAGCAAGAAATAATGATGCTGAAACAGTGGTGAGGAAATTTGTGAGAGATCATTGAGAGTTCCATATGATTAAATTAATAAAGTGAGTGAATAATTTCCTAAAAGCTAATTTTTTTTTTTTTAATGTGTCTTTTCCATGTTTTAGGAGTTGTTTTGTTATTCTTAAACACTACTCATATTTTTGGCAGGGGCCCTATGAACAACACAGTTCTTCTGGAGAAAATTAAGGCGTGCATAGAGTCCTTAAAAAAAGAAAGAGATGTCTTAAACCAGTTGAAGACTCAGCAAGAAAGTTTATCTCAGCATTTAACATGCATGGATAAAGTGTTAACTGAAAGCCAAATGAGACAACTGGAGCAATGGTGGCAACACATGGAACAAACAGTGCAAAAGAAACATGATCAAGTTGTAGCAGAAATCGATGAATTTAACCTGCTTATGGATAAAGCACGGGATATTCAGAGACTGATACAAGAGCAGCATGTACAAGCAGAGTTACATTCCTCAGCTGCAGGAAAAGCCAATTACCCTGTACTTTGGACTACAGAGCTACAGGACATTAAACATGGTCTTTCTCTATTAAAAAGAAGAATTGAACTGCAGATGAAAAGAATTTGGAGTGATCAAGAGAAGGTAGCTTTGGAGAACTCTGTACATGATTTGCAGAGCAAATTGGAAGCATTGTCAGCACAACAAACTCTTCGAGAGGATGTTCAGGTCACTGGTCCTGCTCTCATGAAAAATGAAATTATGAAGAAGCTGAAAGAAAATATTTCATGGGTCAAAGATTCACTGTCCTCTCTTGATCAAAAAGCAGCACTTTTTCCCAGTGATGTTAAATCACAAATCAGAAGTTGTCAGCTTCTGATTACAGAAGTTCAAAACAGAGAACCTGTGATTCTATCACTGAATTATGGGCTCCAGCACATCGTTCCCAACTTAAAGTCAGAGGAGAGCTCTGATATGACCTTCCTTGTACAAACATTGCAGAATTCATACAAGGCTCTTGTTTTAAAATCAGCTCAAAGGTTACAGCACCTAGAGCTCCAGCTGGAGGAGAGGCAAAAACTTATTGCAGAAATAGAAAAAGTTCACTGTCAGCTTCGCAATGCTGAGATTCTTGCCAGGCCTGACATGAACCAAAGCAGCACATGGTCAGAGTTAATCAATCAACAAGCCATTTTAAAGGAGATTTTAAAGGACATACAGGAAATAGAAGGGCTTATCTCATCCCACTGTACAGAAAGCCAGGTCACAGCTGGGGAGCTGAGCCTGTCTGAACAACTGTTTTTGATTGACCAGTTAAGAAGTCTGAAGAACAGAGCAAGGAAGACACAGAGGCAAATTCAGACTAAACTTCATGAAGTAGAAAGAAAGATAGTTGTCTACAAAGAGTTTGCTGAAGGAGTAACTTTATTGCAGAGAGATCTTAATGATCTACATTCTGGTGAAATTAACCTGGAAGAAGATGAATTATTAGGTGCCCAAGTGGAAGTGAAAGATAAATACAAAGCACTTCAAGAAAAAGTAATAGCGTTTCAATCCAATTTGTCACAAATAATGAAGTACAAAGAAATCTTTGAATGTGTAGGCCTAAAATGGGACTCACTGCAGCTGGATGAATTGCAAACTAATTTTTTAAAAATTAAAAATAAAATTAAAGGGAAGAGAATGCATTTTGATAATCTTATGGGGGAATGTGATAAGATTCAAGCATTGCTAAATGAAATCCAGACCGTGATATCCACTGTAAGAAAAGAAGCTAACATGCTAAATGATAGCTCTAGCTCTTCTACTCCTGAGGATCTTATATCTGCCCTGATTCTGTTTCAGACAGTTCAACAAATATTGTACTTAATCCAGGAGGCAGGAAATCAACTAAACAAAAATGAGGTCTTTGGTACACCATTCAAAGAATCTAAGAGGAAAGAAATAAAGAACCTGGAGAAAGATGTTGAGGAATTGAATCAGCTTCTTAAAAACTTGGTCTCTAGTCTCCAGGGTGTAAACAAGGAAGGTAGTCAGAATGAATCCGAACATCTGTCCCACATCATAAAGTGTATTGAATCAGAGCTCCAGCAGCCACTTCTGGTAGATATGAAAACAATGCAGTATGAAAAGATACGATGGAAAGCAATTCAGAATATGATCCAAGCAAAGTTTTCTGCTATTAAATGTGTAATGGAAAAAGAGAGAGAAAAACAAGAAGAAAAATCTGTTGCTGCTGGTACAGATGCAAAATTAGAGACACTGCACAATCATGAAATACAGCTGAAGACACACATTGCTGCCCGTGTTGTAAGTATATTTAATAAAAGTAAGGTATGGCTTTATGTCTCTTCCCAATAATCAGATGATCTGTGGGTGACTAACATATTTTCGTGACTTATATCCTTCTTTTATTCTAATAACTGAATTGGCTCATGATCATCTCTGTGTTGGGGGATATGATAGAAATCATGATAAGAAAATGATACATAAAAATCAGGTCTTTTTCAGTTTGGTTATAATCAAGCAGTGGGGATTTACATAAAAGAAAAGTAATGGGGATGAAGGAAAAGGTTGTGTTGAAATACTGACCTGAAGAGACTGGGTGCAATTTTCATGGGACTATTCTTGGGACTGATTTTATGTACCATTTTCAACTGTGACAATGATAAAAAATCCCAGAAGTTCCTTGTTTCTACTGTAAAGAAAAAGCTTATAAGTTGGGAATGATCAAGGAGAGTGAAGTACAGGTCAAACTGATGGGATCAGGCCTCAGGAAGAGTGAGGAAAAGAATGGCAACCAGGATCCAGGGCTTCAGTTACAAGTACAAATACAATGCATTGATAAAGGATTGTTGGAGGGTTGACCTGATTCTTAATGCCTTTGTCAGGTAAAGTCCACTTAAAAAAGAGCAGATGATATTAGAGGGATGAGTAGTGTTGAGAGCAGTTAATAAAACTGAATTTGCTCAAGCTGGTAAACTGGGACAAATGGGAAATCTAGCTGAAATATACTTAAGGAGGGGGAGACTTAATGGATTGAAAAGGACTGCTTATGCTAAAGAGAAGTGTTAATACAAAGAGAAAGTGTTAATGATAAATTTATGTTGGAAACCAAAAGAGTGGTAACTTTCATAGCAGAGAAGTTCTGGAATTGTGTCGTGGTCAAGAAGACCTGTGCCTTGACTGCCCAAGAGATTGATGGATACAAACAAGGAAATATAAGGTAGTAGCTAATAACAGGGAGGGGAACTCAGCGTCCCTGATGGACTTAGGGTCCTGCTGCCAGACTTCCTGGTTTGCTGTGCTACATCATCGCTGCTTGGGTATTGTGTGGAAAGCACAATGCCAACATTTCTCTGCCATGTGGGAATCCAGTAGCTGGCGAAGTCATGCGTCACACATTATTCTGGGTATAAATACATACACAAAGAGACTTTTGCTTGAAGCAGTTTGGCAAGTCATAGCAGAGATATCCCCTCTGTAAATAAATACAGCATCAATGTTTGGGCTTTCCTTGTCTGAACAGATCATAAGATTGTATACTGCCATGTCCATAAGGGATCTTGAGGCTCTTGTGTTCTGGCATCCTTCTCTCTTGACCTTTCTAGTATTGACCTATTCCTATGGTTGAGGGCAATCAGTCCACAGTCACAGCACTGCTCTATGACTGCCTAGGGAGCATAGTCACCTCCTCAGGCCAGTTTGGTCTCAGAGACAGCCAGGTGTGAAAATCTGAGAAGACTATCTGGTATCCAGAGGAGCACAGGAGTTTTTTCTGATTGTTCCTGTGTCTTTTTAACATTTTCAGAGTACTCTGGAGGAGGCGTGTAAGACTGGTGAGCTTTATACCATGGCTGTTCAGAAGGCTGCCAGGTTGCTTGAGGACTACAAAACTCAAGTCCAGTCTGCCGCACCAGGGCTCAGTAGCTCAGAGGAGGGCTATCAGACCCCACAATGGGAACCAGAAGTGTTCAACTCTGCAAAGGCTAACATAGAAAACATGTACTCCAAGCTGAAAAACCTAGTGAAACCAGAAGACAGAACACATCTGGAAAATACTTTAACAGAATTAATCAATAAGAGTTTGGCATTAAGGAAGAAGGCTCACAGAACGGAAGCTGATGAACAGAGGTAGGTTTTAGAGATCTTAATGTTCCTTATTATAAGAAATTTGATTGATAATAAATGCAGTGTTGGTTTTATGGTAATTTAGCAGAAAGAACTTTAAGCATTTCTGTTGTTCCAAGGTGTGATTGGAAGGAAACTTACTAGACAATAATTACATTGCTACTAATTTACAGTGAAATTATTTTTAGCATGTTCAAAAAAGTATCTGTGGGGTATAACTGAGGGTCATAGGGTACCACAGTCAGAAGAAAGCATATTTCCACTGTCTCTAATTCAGTGCTGGTGCAGGTTAGAACAATCTTCAGAGGTGACAAGGAACCCTAATGCATGTCTTCCATAGACTATTCTGATGACTTAAGGAAGTAAAGACCAAACAAGATGCAGGCCATAGTTTCCTTCCTTCAAATATAGGTATGGAAGAGATCTAAAGGTGTATACCTTCAGATGTACCTCCATGTGTATACACGGAAAAAGTTTGGGAGATAGTGTAAAAGGTCAGGGCAATCCCAAGCACAGGTAAAGGCTGGACAGATAATGGATTGAGAGCAGCCCTGAGAAGAAAGACTTAGGAGTGTTGATTGACAAGAAGCTCAGCATGACCCAGCAATGTGCACTTGCAGCCTAGAAAGCCAGCTGTATACTGGGCTACATCAAAAGAAATGTGACCAGAAGGTTGACGGAGGCCATTCTCCCCTCTACTCCTCTGTTACCCCACCTGGAGTACTGTATCCAATATAAGAAGGGCCCATAATGGCTTTAAACTGAAACAGGGTCAATTTAGGTTACATATTGTGAAGAAATTCTTTACTGTGAGGGTTTTTTGACACTGGAACAGGTCGTCCAGAGAAGTTGTGGGTGCTGCCCCACCCCTTGCAGTGTTCAAGGCCAGGTTGGGTGAGGCTTTGAGTAATCTGGTCTAGTGGAAGGTGTCTCTGCCCATGGCAAGGGGTTGGAACTAGTTGATCTTTAAGGTCTTTTCCAACCCAAACCATTCAATCATTCTATGTCTTAAATTGCATTCTCACAATCCAGTGCTTCTGGTTCCGTTGAACATAACCTTCACATCTGCTTTTATAATAAGAGAATTAGGTGACTTTAAGGGCTTTATTAATAGCAAAGGAATGGCAAGATATAGAAATAAGAAACTGGAATTGTACAGTCCCCACACATGGTAGGGACAAATAGACAGTGGAATATGTGAATGTGTGGGAACTAACTTCTGGTAATGGCTGGGGAGGATGGAGACTTAGATCATGGCGTGCAATTCTTTTGAGTAGCTCCATGTCTGATATATGGATATACATACCTGCTTTTCTTTACCTCTGGGGCACTTAGGCCTCTTGACCTAATAATAGTGCTCCAGTGCCCTAAGAACAAATTGAAGATAATTTCAAAACTAGTAAGGACTACCAGCTCAGAAGATTTTCTTTTTAAATCTAGTGAGCATTATGGTTGGAGAGAGCAACCACAACAAATTTAATTGGTCTATTGTTTTCTACAGGTATTTAGAAAAATACAAAAGCTACACAAAAACCAGAGATAAGGTGTGTGATAATCTTAACAGACTGGAAAAGATGCTTGGACAGTCTTTGTCTCAATCACCGATGTCTTATAAAGAAGCTTTGGACCACTTAGAAGAAAGCAAGGTAAAAAAGGCTCTGAAGAACTGAAAAATCTCATGCAAAACTCTTATGCACTTATGAACACTGTATCATAGTGTTCCATCCTAGTAGAAAGAAGTGAAATTCTTTGACCTGTATTTCTGTATATATAAACCCACATGATATGTTTACATACCTATAAAAAGACTGGATTATAATAGGCCATGTCAAGTGAGTACATCTTACTGATGTATAAATCAAATGTTATCAGTGCCTATGGCAGTGCTGTATTTCTGTTCTGATTCCTCATTGCTTCTTTGCAGCACCCGGACTGATCAGTTTTCTAGTATTGCTGTTGTTTTCCTTCAGAAGTGGAAATCAGAGATTTTCCAATTACCTGGAAAGTTTTCCCTTGCTGCCTCCCCATCAGGCCACTGCTATAAGCAACCTCTTCTCTGCCTTCCCTTTTACTACTCATCATATTGCAAGCTTATCATCTTATGTGTCTGTAACTCCTGCTCATTTCTCTTCCCTTCCAAATAACAACAAAGTAAGAACAATGTAATTGCCTGGGTGCACTGTTCTTCTGTTTGCTTTGTTTGTTTTATTTACCCCATCTTTCTCCACATTCTTAGCAAACAGAATTCTTGTATTCCAACCATATTTAACCAGCTCAGTGAAGTGTTTGCCATTTTATTTGAGGATCCTAATCATGTTACTGTATGCTTCATTAACACTTCTGACTGCATTATTTTGTTGATTTATTGGTTTATTTTTCCTATAAGATTTTAGTCTCCAACATTGAGTCAGCTGAAGATGATCTTGTGAAGCTGAGGCAGATCTCTGGAGAGCTGATGAGATTATGCAGGAGAAGTGACAGGGCCCTGGGCAGGATGGTGACAGCACTGTGGGAAAATTGGCTGGGTTTGCTTGAGATGGCGAAAGGACTGGAAATAAACTGTGAAGAGCTAAAGCAGGAATGGAAATTCATCAATGAAGAGGTGAGTTGCTCAACAAACTGTAGATTTTGGGGAATGTGGTAGGGATGAGGCTGAGGTTAGTGCAGAACATCATTTCTCTCCCACTGATCAGCCACTTATACCCAGCCTTTCTTGAACTTAAATACAGAAATGATGGGGATATTTATAGCATGAATTCTCTAGACCCAGAACTACTCTGTGGGAGATAATGTGCTTTGTTAGAGCAAACCCAAATGTTTTGGCACACTAAAGAGAGTCAAACTCTCTGGCTGTGTAATTCCCAGTAGTTAGTCATGTGTATGAGTAAATGAGTAATGTAACTTAGGGTGATAGAATAAAAGAGCACTTTATCTCATGCTTTGACATGCTGTTTATTTAGCTGGAACGAGAAACAATAATTCTTGATAAGCTCCAGGAAGAACAGCCAGAAGGTCTTAAAGAGAAAGAAAAGGCCACCAGAGAGGAACTGGTAGAATTACTAGATCTTGTGAACTCATTTGAGGAAAACATCAACCAGCAACAGCTCCTCTTACTCCTACTTCTTCACCGAATAAGAAACATCCTGAATACATCTGAAAATACTGAGGCAGAAGCTGCCCTTCCTGCTTTATGTGAGATCAAGGCAATGCAAGATCGCTGTAAAAAGTAAGTATTGTGAAATTTCTCTTGAAGATAGACATAGGACTACTTAGAAGCACAGTGTTTTATTGGGTATGCACTTCAAAAGGTAGTGAATTCTCTCCTGGGTCAGACTAATGCTCCATCTAACCCATCTGCTATCTCCCCCATGGGCACTAGGAGGTATTAGTTAGAGGTGGTATGACCATATCATGTGTGGGCTGCAATTTATCTTTAAATGTAGTAGGAATCAGAAGGGATAATTATCAATTTTGGAAGTTCCAGGCTCTTGTGAACTTGAATGAGGTTTGCGGGTCTTCCAGTCTTACGAAAATGAGACCTTGTGCTCTTTCAACACTTCAACTTTTGCCTTCCTGATCACTACTGTTTGAAATTTGCCTCAAATATTGAATTCTTTATTTTTTAATTTTTTTTTTTCAAATCTGTGATTGTACTTGCACTCTCTGTGCCCTTTTTTTTAACATGGAAATCTTTGTGATGTCTTCTGTTCTTCCAGCATCTTGAGACTCTGAGAACCTGAGCTGTTTGCAGTTTAAATATGCATGCTGTTTGATTTGGTCTACCAGACATACTTTGTTCAGCAATATCTGAAGTCTCATTTTTGAAGAAAATGAGACAATAAAGGCCAGAATCTCAGAGATTTGTTACAGAAAATAATTCTAAAATACAGAGTCTAATGATGTAGTCTTGCTGGAAAACTTTCATAGGTTGTATGAAAAGATCCAGGACCATAAGGATTCTGTACAAGCTGAGATTCAACAGAGGAACAAGTTCGCTGAGGAAATAAGTGCTGTGACACGTACATTACAGAATACTGCTGCCTTACTACAAGGTGCTTCTGGAAAGCCAGGACAGTTGGAGGTTGGTGAAGGCTCTGTTAATTGTGTGTGGACATTCAGAGTATGTTCTGTTTTATGCTGGGGCTTGAACTTGCTCCAAATAAAATTAGTGGCAAAGTATATACATAGGCATATGCACATTATCATAGAATCATAGAATGGTTAGGGTTGGAAAGGACCTTAAGATCACCTAGTTCCAACCCCCCTGCCATGGACAGGGAACCTCACATTAGACCATGTCGCCCAAGGGTATGTCCAACCTGGCCTTGACATAAAGAGAATGAATCTGGCTTAGCAGACCATGACTGGCTCTGCCATGTTCACAGCCAGATGCATGTCTTTTAGGAAGGGCTGCTTAGTGTATGTCCCTCCCCCATGTATTACCTTGTTAGGGCCACTTCAGATGCTCTGGATTTATATCCCACATCAGGGGTTAACCTGGTGAATGGTTCTTAGGAATCAAATTGTGATCAGGACAACAGTCTCCACCAGCAGCAACCAGCACTCTGCAGCAACCTAGTCTATACACTTCTGTCATTTAACTATTTTTCTGTTGTCCTTCTTTGAATTATTGACTTTATGTTATTCCTAACAGTTTATTTATTAATTATTGTAATTGTATTTATTTCAAGCTAGTTTAACTGTGTTTATATCACTGTCTTAATTATTTAATCTTGATTAAAAATATTTTTAATTATATTTGAGTTATATTTTAACAATAGAACTTCATACTTTATTTATTCTAACCTACTAAGGTCTATTACAAATTTGGGCTCTCTGCTGAGTTTTGTATAATAACTAGTTGCAGGTTCCCACCATGTGTTTTCTTTAGAAGATGAATGCTTGAAGCTGGTAAAGGACTAGGAAACGTACAGAAGCTGAAGACTGTAGTAATACATACAGGCATTATTGTAGGGGTTAGCATGAGGGAGAAATGTTAACTACATCTTAAAACACATGAGACAGCATCACTGTGGTGAATCCTTGTCAATTTGTGTGAAAGGGCTGATTTCATATCGAAAATTATCTAGAATTAGAATTTTGTCTACTCTTTTACTGAATTCTTCGTGTCCAAGAGGAGATGTTACCACTGCAAGTGCTTGATGCCTGGTCTTTTTCCTTGTGTCCAAAGTGTACTACTCTGAGCATCTAAAACTCACCCAAAAGTGAGTTTAGACGTTGTTCCTGTTCCTCACGTCAATTGGTGCAAACAAATGTTAGCAGCAATCCTATTAAATGATTTCCTCGTAGCAGTAGAAAATTCAGCTGAAGGGATTGAAAATTTCCTTGATTTTAACTAATACAAACACCAGTAAGCCAAAATCTGCACTACAATTCCATCCCTTCTTCTAAAGAAAATCTAGTTTCTATAAAATCTGTAACATTACTTGGGGCTCCATTGCATATTTTAAATGGAAATGCATATTTCCCTTCCAGATGACAAGCCTAGGGTAGTCGGGTGGTGAAGTTTTAACTCTTCAACACAGATGAGCATGCAAATGGGAGGTAATACCATTTAGTCTCCTAGGAGAAAGATCGGGACAGTTTTTACAAGCATTATGCTTTCCAGCTAAATCATCTGTGAAATGTGAACATGCATTTATATACAGAAACCAGTTTGCAGAGAAACGTTTTGTTTTGGAGACTAATGTATCTGATTCTTTCAAATTCAAGTCAGGGAATCTATAAACCCCTGTAAATACTTGCACGATCTTAACTGGGTTATTTGACAACAGCAGCCTCCTCTATGGTAGAATGAAGCACACGGCTATTTCATGGGTTTGAGTTTCCTAATATCAGACCCAGTTGTCATGGGATGATATAAAACAAATCAATCTCAGACTCCTACATATTTCTTCTGTTCATTGTGTTTGTGTGAGGGAAATGATTTCCTAGTGAAGACTAGGAGTTAATGGATTACTATTACCCCTGATTGAAAAAGCAAAGGGTTTAATTTTAATGTCTTTCATTGGTAGGAGCTTTGGATCATTTTCCCCAGTAACTTGACTTAAAATATGAGTTTCTTAAATAGCTGAACAGTAGGAAAAGGAACCATAAAGCAAACAAACAGAACTTTTCAACTTGAAATTCTAGAAAACCTTCAAAACAAATGAGTTTCTTCTTTCTTTCTGCTAGAGGACTTAGATCAGATTTTATTTCTAGGCCACAAGTCTAGAAACAGTTGTTCAAGTTTCTTTTATCTCATAAAACCTGTATTCTTTGTGCAGAACTGGAAACTACTGTTTTGAAAGGAGCCTGCTGTGCTGCTCTGCGTAACTGCCTGAAAGCAGACACTTCAGCCTGAAACCTGTTGCTTTTTGTGGCCTTTGTGTTGTTTATAATAATGAAGGAATGAATGTTGGCTATTAAATGTCTTTCAAAGAGAAAATGCACTTTTGGCAACAGGGAGAGCACAGAGGTTAACATTTAATCATAGGAGCACTTCAAATATTACATTGCTATACCTCTCAATAAAAATAAGTGCGTCAGTTGCTTTACCTGGAGTACTATCAAGTTTAATTAATTCTTACAGATTGAAAAGCATCATTTGGTTAAATGAGTGAGTATTTCTCAAAGGTAGTCTGCTTGCAGAGGTAGTCAAATGAGGCTTGATATAAACCCCCGAACTTTTCCAGACCATAATCATGGTAGGAAATGTAAACCACAATATGTACGTGTGTGTATGTATATATATGTACATACGCATATGCAGTCAGTGTAAACTGGGTGAAACTGAAAAATTATTCTTAATTTTGTAGGAGATTCAGAATGTGACTGGTAAAGAAAGTCAAGCTCTAAAGGACATCATGGAGAAACTCCGGATCAAATATTCTGAATTGCATACAATAATTCCTGCAGAGATCGAGACACAGTTGGAGGACTGCAAGAAAGTGTTGCAAGACCTAGAAGACAAGGTAACTGTTGATGTATTTTTCATGTTTGCGTTTTTGTAATGTATAAATAAGTATAGTAGAATTTGATGGGAGTTGTAACTGTAAATTTCAACTTGAAACATTGATTATATTCATTTACACTTTTCCTCTCTGAGAAAGCGAATGCATGAGGAAAGATTCCTCATGTTAACTGTCTCCTTTACAGAATGACCTTCCAGCAAGCAGTGTGAATATTTTTCTTGTCCATTAAAAAAGGGCAATACCTTAAAATCTACTACCAATAAAGTCTTGGATATGATATGAGTGCTGTCTTGTATCCAGTTTGGTTCTTAAACTGAACTAGTAGTTAAGAGTTGATTGGGACGGTTGTATAGCTTAACTGAGAAAATATTTTCTAAACTGAGTTAAAAGAGGGCTATGAAAACAGATTTGATTTTATTTTTTTATCTCATTTCCACATTTCTTAGGGTATCATGGCATACTTTATACCCCCCCTCGGGACAGGGTTGCATTCCTTTAAAAGTAGGCAGGGAATTTAAATAACTAACTGACGTTGCATCAGCTTTTGGCAGTGTATTCTATATACAGAGGATATAAACAAGTAAGTGGAAGAAAAATTAAAGGCAAATGGATTCATACTGTAAGTGTGGGGTAAAATTTTAGTCTGGTATAATTATGGTCAATCTTATTTATTTGTGTTACTTTTAAAAAGAAAAAACCCCTTTAGTTCTCTTATTTCAGGAATAATAAGTTTAATGCTAATTTTAAAGGCTAAATCTCAGTTAATTTGATGAAATCTGAAAGTTTAATGAAGCAATTTTGAAGTCCAGTTTCTTGTTAGTATATGTAAGATTATTCATTCATTTTATTTTGCATTAAATATTTAGAGACTTATTCATTACAGCTTATTAGTTTTCATTTAGTTAACTTTGTAGTATCTATTTCAAAAGGAACCAGGCTTTTCAGAGCCAGCAACTGGTTAGGAGAGAGGAGAAGAAGGGAAGTTAAGCAGTATTTATGCTTTGGGTTTGTTGGGGGTTTTTGTTCTTGTTTGCTGTTTCATTTACCGAGGTAAAAAATTATCCCAATGTATACATTACACGTCTGAGTGAACAAACTGATACTGGAAACTAGGTAACATTTTCTTTTCATATTTAGGTAGTGGACTAAAATATAAATTGTCTTGGAAATTTCAAAATGCGTTTAGGAACAAAATAAATCCTGGTGGAACTGTTGGTCAGTTTATTTACATACTGAGAAATACCAGCATGTGTTAAATTGAATTAACTTGTCATATTTTGATGGCATTCTGCCTCCTTCTAAACCTGCTAACCTAAAGATGAAAATAAATTGTAATATTGATGCCATGCATTTTATGTGAAAAAATATAATCAATTTATCCCAGATTTATCACAGTAAGAACTCTTGAAATTAAAATCCTACCCTGCTGATGATGAGAGCATTTACAGATGCAGCATTTTTTCTGAGGAAAGATATAAAGTCAGTGCTTGGTCTGCTTTCTCATTTCCAGCTGTGTTATCACTCATACATGGTTCTCTTCTATGTTGGAAACTATCGCTACAAGCATCAGTATTTTTTTCATGTTTCGTATGTTCTAGTGATTACAATCTTGAGTTCTTTCTTCTAAAGTGTCTTAGGCACTAAGTACAGCTTGAACATCATAGCTTTTTTGATAGAATCATGGAATAGTTAGGGTTGGAAAGGACCTTAAGATCATCTAGTTCCAACCCCCCTGCCATAAGCAGGGACACCTCACACTAAACCATGCCACCCAAGGCTTCGTCCAACCTGGCCTTGAACACTGCCAGGGATAGAGCACTCACTACTTCCTTAGCCAACCCATTCCAGTGCCTCACCACCCTTACAGTAAAGAATTTCTTCCTTATATCCAATCTAAACCTCCCCTGTTTAAGTTTGAACCCATTACCCCTTGTCCTGTCACTACAGTCCCTAATGAACTGTCCTTCCCCAGCATTCCTATAGGCCCCCTTTGGATACTGGAAGGCTGCTGTGAGGTCTCCACGCAGCCTTCTCTTCTCCAGGCTGAACAGCCCCAACTTTCTCAGCCTGTCTTCATATGGGAGATGCTCCAGTCCCCTGATCATCCTCGTGGCCTCCTCTGGACTTGTTCCAACAGCTCCATGTCCTTTTTATGTTGAGGTCACCAGAACTGCACACAATACTCCAAGTGAGGTCTCACAAGAGCAGAGTAGAGGGGCAGGATCACCTCCTTTGACCTGCTGGTCATGCTCCTTTTATATGCATGAGTATTTGAGAGGAGCACTGTAGTTCTTTCTAGTATATATTCATTCTGATAATACAATTTTATCAGTGCAATATTTTGCAATTAGTATGGTTATATTGGTTTGGCTCTACATGCTGGAATCCATAAATAATGAATAATTTTAATAAAATTAAGAAATAAAATGACTGAATAATTTTTAACTTAGTAGTAATCTTAATTCCTTTTCCCAGAAACAGAATATAATGTATAGGGAGCTTCAGAACAGAATAACTGCTAAACTACTAAACATCTTTTGCATCAGTGCAACATGAAGCTCTTCAATGTGCGTATGCCCCAAAAATCCTAGGGCTGCAGCACACACAGAATTTACCATAATGTAACAATTTCCTGGTGCTTGGAAGATCCTAAGAGCTAGTGGAGTTTAGTTAGAAAAGATGAAACTCTGGGCCAAGAGCAAGAGCTTTCTCACTCCCTGCACTTCATCTAGTCCATAGTAACCTGGTGCCTATTAACTGTGTTGCTCAGTTTGGTGCTCAGGCAATTACTCAGCTTCAGCTTACTAGAGAATTTCTCTCTTTACATAAAAAATCAGGCCCTCCAGTGTACTGATTTTTCATTCCTGTGGGGTTCTGCAGACTAAAATTAATTTTCACATACTTTTTGGGGCTCGGAGCCTTTTATTTTGTTGCTAAATCTCTAAATGTTTATTTAGAAATTCGTAATACATTGATGCACTTCTATATTCCTGTATTTGTTACATGGAAGTAATAACTGTCAGCTGAGACATAGAGATGTCATTCTAGGTTTCTTACAGTAAGAATCTAAATGTGACCCTTTCCACAATGCAGCATGATTAGCCTCTGTTACGGATTAGTTTAAAAGGGGCAGCTAAGCACCCAGGGAGCTGCAGTGTCTTATTGTTAGTTTCTTCAGGGATTGTATTTCTTGAACAGTTACTTTTGAGTGAGAGGAAATTACTGACCAGCATGTAAACGCTCAACTTGCTCACATTAATGCTTCTTCCTGGAAACACAATTCCATTCCTGAGGTTTTAGGTGACTTGTCAAGAGAAACATAAAAAGAATATGAATAATTTTGGTGAGGAGGTGCAGAGAAACTGCAAACCTTTGTAATCTTCCCTATCGTTTTCTCTTTACAGGTGAGCTTTGAAATCTTGCAGAGCTCTCCTCAGAATGTGCTGAAGAGAAAAGCAGAAACTATTAACAATGGCCTTCAAGCTATTGAAAAGATGTTGCAACAGAAGAGTGAAAACATTACAAAAGCCAAAGAAGTTCAGAAGGTAATCTTGCCAAAGAAAACAAAACAAAAAACCAACCCAAAACCAACAATAAAAAACCCCCACCTGTGAATGTTGAAAGATTTTTGGTTGTTTCTACAGAGCCTGATTTAGCAGAAGGATAAAATGGCCCTGCATTCATTTTACATCTGTAAAAGGAGAGGTATAAGCAAGTATTTAGCTGGTGAATATTTACCAATTCTTTCTCATATTAAAATACATGGGTTTTTTCAACTGTGAATCACACCAGTAGATGCAGCACGTTCTGTTCTCATATCAGTTCCAAAATCTTTAATTCTTCATGCCCCACATGAAGAACAAATAACTCTGCTGTTATCTTTGAGCCTAACCTTTTATTTCGTATTCCCTCTCTGTCCATGCAGCAAATCTGGGATATGCTGGACCTTTGGCATTACAAACTCAATGAACTGGATGCAGAAGTGCATGATATAGTAGAGCAAAATTCCTGCCATGCACAGGAGTTGATGGATATCTTAGTGTCCCCCCTTCAGCAGTACCAGCAGGTCTCACAACTTGCAGAGCACAGAACTGCCATTTTAAACAAGGTAGGTGCAAATGTAAAAGTATAAGAAAAAAACCCCCACATCTTAGAAAAACTTTAAATAAAGTCTTCTTATAAAATATCATTCAAAGCTGTCAAATGAGTCAAAAGCCTGCTATATGTGCGTCATCTTATTGTAGCTCAGTTTCTGGACTCACAAACATCACATTCAGCTGCAATTCCAAAAGACCAGATATGCACCATGGCTAATGTGGGTTAGCATGGGAAATTCATGCCTTCGGGTGGGTGATAGAAGGGTTCTCTATGACTGTGCTAACGCGCTATCTATTAAATTAGCATTGCAACAATGCCTCCAATAATTTGCTTTGATTAGAGGAAATAGCCTGAAATCATTAAACTGTTTCAGAAAAATTATGATCTTCATTTCATCATACTAATTAAACTGAGCTTCATGAAAACACATCCTGTTTTCTTTTAGTCTTGTCCATAGATGCATTTATCCTATACAGTGAATAAAAGTGTATTCATGCTTCTTTGTAAAATTTCTAGGCTGCCAACAAGATGGAAGAATACAATGAACTCCTGAAGAATGTGCAAGTTTGGATAGAAAACACCAACTGCTTGCTAAGAGCAGATGCTCAAAATGACTCTGCAAAAAGCTTATGCAAACATACTGATGAGCTTCAGGTAAGTGTTGATGCAGGTATGTGGTCGTATTAGAACAGGTTGCTCTGCAGAGACACAATTTTGCATTCTTAAGTCTTACTGACATAAATAATTTACCATTGTCAGTAAAGCCTTTAAGTGAAAAAGAGAGAGAGAGACACACACTCATGAAATATAGGTGTTGGACATGCCTGTCTTGTGAACGTGCTGAAATATGTGATTGTCTTCTGTTAACCCTACTGTGTGGCTATAATTGGTTTTGACTGCCTGGTTCTTTTTGTATAGTGTGTATGTAATCCAAAAAAGGGTAAAGTGGTGTTTAAAATCTGTGTGTTAGATGGAAACTTCGAAGGAAACTGTGGTTTGGAAGGCCATTTTCTGTATATTTTGATGGGAGTTCTGACTAGTAATTTCAGGAATCAAATATTTATAATATTACAGGGAAGATCAGGGCTAGGCAAGTGCCAAGAGGATTTCTGGAAATTCCAGATTTTGAAATTTAACTTTTTATACATCCAGTCCTTGGCTGGTGCCAAGGGGCAGTTGGTGCTCTGAACATAGGTTTTCATACTGAAGCTAGTAAGAATTCCTTACAAAAACTAGCTGACTGCTCTGGGCATGTTACAGAGCATGTAGCCACAATCAGGAGATCTTGATTTCTAAAACCTGTGAACATTTTTGTGACAAAATTTTATTGTCCCCTGTGTTTGTGAATTTTGTGTTCTGAGCTGGGAAACTGGTGGATTTGAAAATGCACCCAAGGTTTGCATTAGAGTTGAGGTATGCATTCAGTCCTTTCCTTCATATGCCACAGAGACAAGTGGATCACATGCATTTCTTGCAACCCTCACTTGTTCTTTGTGAAGACATTTACTATAATTAATCCAAAAGCTCATCCAGTTAGCTGCAGATGGGAAGAGTCTTCCCATCTTGAACAACTGGCCAGGTACTTTCTGGAGCATTTTATTACATCTGCTATCTGCAGGCTGGTGTGCAGAAAACCTTTTTCAGGTGTCTGGCTGACATGTCTTGCTTATATACTTGGGGTCAGCCTGACCATTGCAAAGGAGCTGGAGAGGAATCTTCTCCTGGATCTCATACTGTTTTTGTAGTGGGTCCTCTCTCCAAGTTCATCTTCCTCTTTATATCTTTTGTCATGCTCATGTAGACTTATTTTATCTAACTGATTCCCTTAAAATCATGCCATATCTCTCATTTTTCTGCCTGCAGAATGCAGCAGTTCAGTTCCTTTAGGAGTGAAGTGTTTCAGTCTGAGCTAAGCTTTTGGGAATATATGCAGTGATCAATGGCATATAGGAAATTAAAACTGATTCATTCTGGTACTAACCTCTGTGAAACTTCCATGTTCACCGTTGATGAATCAAAGTAAGCTCTTATTTTGTCTCCAGATGGCTTTGGAAGACTCTGAGCAAAAGCAAAATCTTCTGCACAGCGTTTACTTGGAGCTGGAGGAGCTAACACCAATCTTTGAAACAGACAGTGTAATGCAACAGCTAAATGAAATAGATGAGCAAGTAGCAGCTTTACAGCATGCAATAGCAGAGATTCTTCCACAGATCCAGCATGTGGCTGCCGTAAGTGCCTTTTATCAGTGCTTCATCATATGTTATGAAATACAGATTATACTGCTTTCACAGGTAAAAAGTTGTGCTGGTTACGTGTAACAAGTGAGGAAATAAACTGTTTGGAAACAAACCATCTCAGAAGGTGTTTGATATCTAATTAAGCTGCAAAGTTCAGGAGTTTTAATGAAACTCCTTGTTTAGGAGGATGTCATGGTTTAAACCCAGCCTCTACTCTCCCCCTCTACACCCCCTCCTTCTTTCCTCCCCTTCCTCCTTCCTCTCTGCTCCCTTAGGGATGGGGAGGAGAATCGAAGGAATGTAACTCCCACAGGTTGAGATAAGAACAGCCCAGTAACTAAGGGATAACACAAACCACTGCTGCTACCACCAATAATAATGATAAAAAAATAACAAGGGAAGAGAGTACAATACCACCCACCAAAAACAAGCCCAACCAGGAAGTGTTTGCCCTTCCGGGTAACTCCCCATTACCTCCCTGGGCATGACGTGCTGTGGTATGGAATACCTCTTAGGCTAGCTTGGGTCAGGTGTCCTGTGTCTGCTTCCCCCTGGCCTCCCCTCCTCCCTGGCAGAGCATGAGACTCAGAAAGTCCTTGGTCAGAATAAACATTACTGAGCAACAACTAAAAACATCGGTGTTATCAGTGCTGTTCCCAGGCCGAAAGTCAAAACACAAAACTGCATCAGCTACTAAGAAGGAGAAAAATTGACTGCTACTGCTGAACCCAGGACAGAGGAGAAATGCAGGGCTTGTTGACTGGCAAATTAAAAGGACTTATCTTGCCAAAGGGTAGGGCTCCTGTTCAGAGGCTCACACCATGGCTAGAGAAGTTGATGAAGTTCAACAGAGACAAATGCAAAGTGTGACACTCTGGAGGGAACATGTCCAAACAGTGGCCAGGGGGCCAACCAGCTGGAAAGCAGCTCTGCCAAAGGGTTGTGGTCCTGGTGGACAAGTTGATCATGGCATAGTAGCATGGCCTTGCAACAAGACCATCAGCATCCTGGGCTGCCTGAGAGATCATATGTGGGACTGTGCCCAGTTTTAGGTTTCCCAGTGGAAGACGTAGACATTCCTGAAGTAAGTAAAGGAAGGCTTTCAAGGTGGCTGGGAGGCTGTAGCATGGCATGTAGGAGAAAAGGCTGAGAAACCTAGGTCAGTTCAGTATGGAGAAGAGACAGCTGGGGGTGGGTATTACTGCTGTCTACTACTACATAATAGGATAGAGCCAAACTTTTCTTAGGGTCTGCAGAGTAAAGATGAGCAGTAACAGACCCAAATGATAACAGAGGAAATACCATCTACATATCAAAAAGGAATCTTTTTTGTTTGGGTTTTTTTTTTGTTTCAGTGACACTGGTTAAAAACTAGATCAGGGGCCCAAAGGGGTAGAGTCAAGTCTCCATCCTAGGAGATATGTAACTATCAAAAGGATCATGCCCCAGACAGTGTGCTCTGACACCAGAGATCTCTCAAAGTTCCTTCCAACCTAATTTATTCTGTGACTCTGACTCCATGAGAGTTCACAGCTGGACTTCATGTGGATCCATTTTTGATGTGACGTAAGACTCTTCCAACAGAAAGTTGCAAGCGTGTATTTAGACAGTTTCCTATGCTGATAACTGTCACCACTGCAGAAATGTCTTGTCACTACTGGTAATTTATAATGTAACTCTTTAAGGATATTTCAATTCTGTATTCAGGGTTTAAAACAGACCAGGAAACCTTAGAAATTTAATTCCTTCAGAAGTTAATTATGATACATAATCTATCATAAATAACCTTTTGTTTGATAGCATCCGCTAGCATATTCTGCGTACACTGCACTTGTTTTTCAGTATTTCTTTTTAAATGTAAGTGAAAGGCAGAAATGCAAGCTGGCTTGTATTTGTGCTATCTACAAATACTCTCTCTTTTCCTGAAATGTAGGAATTGGATGCCATCGAATCTCACATTAAGGTGTTTGAGAAGGACATTGTCAAAATGAAGACAAGCCTGTCATCTGAAGATCTGTTAGAATTTTCTCCTAAAGACCAACTTAAACATGGACAGGTCTGTGGAAACTCCTATCTGGACTTTTTTCTCTATATATTTATGCATAAGTTAGCATAAATATGTTTTTACAAGCTGCTTTGTTACTTTTGCAATTTACCAGCTTTTAGTATATGATTTTGAAATGTTAGTATCACATAAATTCTAACTCTCAGGTCAAAGGTTGAAAGTATTTTTATAGTCATGATTTCACCTACGTATTTCTACAGTAGGAAGTAGTGCAATCCAATAGGAGCACATTGCTAGGGCAAAACAGTTGGTGCAGAGGACCTAATATCTGTGTTGTATGGGTCCTGGGGGCTTACTTTGAACTGATCCTGTAGAATGGACTTCAATTAGTGGCTGGGTGTCCTCTGCTTTAGCTTCATTTGAAAGGAATACAGTTTGCATGGTCCAAGATAGCTGCTCAGTGTAAACACAAAGGTGAGACTGTTGAGAGATCCCTTCAAGAAGCACAGTCATGGTTTGAGTGAAAACATTTTAAATTAAAACACTATTGAGAAAATGCTCATAATGAACTCCAATGTGTAACTAAAGTACATGTTGTCAGACATACCTGCCATATTTGAGTGTCTCCATTTTTGAAAAGTTTATGGCCTGACTCTCAGAGGTGCTGCATATCGCTCTACTTGGCATCAAACAGTAAGGAATCTGAACGTCTCAAAATCAGGCCCTATTTTTCAAAAAATAGAGGCAAAGTTTAGTAGACATTTCTGGAAAGGCAAAAGTGAAGCAAAGCAAAACGTTGTAGTATCTTTTCTTTTATATCACATGCGTTTCAGTTAGGTAACTGAAATGCAAAAAGCGTGGATTCAGTATCAGGGAAGAGATGAGAGTCATCATACCTTTCATAGATTTGTTATCCAGAGAATGATTTTGTAATGGCTACATTACATGGAAAGAATAAACTGATATTTGTTCTGGAAAATAACATTCATCTACTTCCTCATTTTTAATTGAAATGATATGCTTAGTAAATAGTCATTAATCTGAATATGATCCTTTGTCACTGTGCAAACTATGTATATGCAGAAAAGGCAAAATTGTAAATGTTATATATTTGTCTTGCTTTACACAACCTCACTATAGCTTTTCACTTGTTTGTTCCAAGATTAAAATATTCTTTATTCTTAAATGGGAAACTCACTAGTGAGAACTTTTGCACATCATGACAGCAGTATAAATTTTCAGTTTTGAGTTTTCCAACTCAGTATCATGTCAACCATCTCTCCTGTATCCTAATAGGTTATACTGGACCATGTTGGTCCCATGATGAAAAACATTGTACATATACAGTCCTATGAAGATGCACTACTGCTACCAGGAGTGAAAATGCAACCTTTCTCAGTCTTTCAGAGAGCAAGGCAGCTTTTGAGAGAATTGAAGAAATTAGAAGAAATTACTAAAGAACAAAATGATCTTCTGGAGGTAACTGATTTTGGTTGCTTTTTTTTTTCTTTACTGTCTCCTAAACCACCTTTATTTTGTAATAATTTTAATCACTAGACAGCACATCATGCCCAGTATATAAACTGGGGGGAGTTACCCAGAAGGCTCAGATCACTGCTCGGGTCGTGCTGGATATCGGTTGGCAGGTGATGAGCAGTTGTACTCTCTCCCCTTGTCATTTCCCTTATCATAATTATTATTGGTAGTAGCAGTAGTGGGTTTGTGTTATACCTTAGTTACTGGAATGTTCTTATTTCAACCCATGGGAGTTACATTCTTTCCATTCTCTTCCCCATCCTTCTGGGAGCAGGGGTGGGGAAAGGGTGAGAGTGAGCAAGTGGTTCTGTGGTTCTGTTACCAGCTGGGCTTAAACCACGACACAGGTATATAGTACGTCATCTATGAGTCTATGTAATGGTTTGGGGTCTTTTTGTAATTTGATACTACAGCAAGGCCCTCTGAATAGTCCTGAAATTTATTTCAGTTTTCCAATTCAGTAACAGCTGACAGCATGTGGTTTAGCACACTGTAGAAGAAATGAAGGCCCAAGTGTCTTATCCTGGTTTGCACAACTAATGATTGAAGTCCAGTGTTACATGGAGGTGCTCACATCTGCAACCTTCAAGTACTTAAACTTACCTGAACATGAAATTGAATAGAAATTGATGACAGCAGAAACTCGTTTAGTAAAGATGATCTTCTCAAATCAGTGAGCCAGAAAAGCCACTGTTTTCCACCAGTGTCACTTGGTTTTGAGGCATGCCAGCTCCTGCCCTCAGAAGGTCCAAGGATGTGTCCACATAAGTGAACATGTGACAGGGGAGTTGGAGATGCTGTTGACAGGTTTGGAAACAGAAATGATGTAACAGCATTAGTGTGACACATGGCTGTAAGAGAAGGCAGTGCTGAGGGGTCAGTGAGTGTTAACTCATGGGCAGTAAGATTTATGAAACAGCAATACTGGCCCCAAGCCTGAAGTGGTATCTCTGCAGCACTTCACTGAGTGATGTGGTTGTACCAGCTCAGGAAGGTTTTAATTCAGGGATATTTCCTTCATGTTCCACTGCCCAGGGTATATATACTTGGGGACAACCTGGAGTTTGGTTATGCATGTTCCCAAGCGAGCAGAGGTATGAAAACTCTCATATAACCCATACATTTCTCAGCGGGATTATAGCAGCACTTAGAAAAATGATACAGTATCTTTACTGATTTGGTTTTCAGCCCGATTACAGTACAGTAGATGCTTTAAAACATCCAACTTCCTACTGGGTATTTCAGAAGCCAGGCAGAAACAAGTGACAGCTAAAATGTGAATGTCCATCTCTGATTTTCAGTTTGTGAAATGAAGAGCAGCACACAAAGAGAAAAACTCAAATATGGTACATGACTAATGCTTGGAGTTTGGGGGAGGGGGGGGGAAAGGCAATGACTGTGTGAGATCCGTATCATTCCTGCAGTCTTGTGGGTTTTTTAGTCCATACAGTTTCTTATGTCTGAAAAATGGATGTGGTAAAATGTACCTTTTTGAGTGAGTCGCCAAATTAAATACTCAAGAATTCTCAAAACACTTTAAAACTATCAGGAACAGGGTGCTTTCCAATTATAAAGTGTTACCATGAGATTGCTAACTTGTTTATGTGAGGCATTAGGTCAAGGCTTAGATTTCTCCTTTTTGAAACAGCTGTAACCTTTTTTGCTCAGCATTTGCCTTTGTCTTGTAGGCACCCAACAATCTGTAGCTGAGTGAAATTTCTTTGTGAGAGAACAGATTGGAAAAACAGCAGTTCTTGGCAGCTAGGATATCAAACAGTTCAAAAAAGATTTTGCAGTCCTGTTGAATGGGTGGAAAGAAACAGTACTACAATAGAAGTCTAACACCAGCAAAGACATAACAAAGAATAAAGCTATTAAAGGATGGCATGTTGAGTACAGCATGAAAAAGGTAGTAAGTATCCTATTAGAGAGGAAAGCAAATGGGAGGCGAGTTTCCTGTACAAATATATATACATACTAATTTTTTTCCTGAGGATTAGTTTTGAAATCTCAGTGCTTGTGTGCATTTGCCCATATTTCACTATTGGGGATGCAACAGGATATTTTCGCATAATTAAGTTGCACCTGAAAAAGTGGAACAGTAACAAAATGTGAAAGCTTTGGGGAAGGATTTTAGGTAACTTAGATCTGAATTGAATGTTGCCCTCTGTTATTATTATGGCCTGTCAAATACTTAAAGAACGTCATCAGGAGGAGGAGTTGGAAGCCGCAGCTGCTTCTACTGGTTTTCTGTGCAAGAGTATCTCTATTTGCATAAATGCTGATTTACTGTGTTCATTTTTAGAAAGCTCTTTCATAACAAAAAATAATGCCTGCCTGTACACTATAGGCAGGTGGCCCTTTGCCATGGGTAGGTCCTCTAGTATTACCACAATGGGAAAAGTAAAGAACAAATGTCAAGCAGGAAATAACTTAAAAGAGAGTCAACACTTCTAGAAAGATATTCAGTCCCACGTATATGGCATAATTTATGTTATATTAAGAGAAGGATAAAATAAGATTTTTATTTTTTGCCTCAGTGGAAGGCAGAGAAGAGATGAGCTCTTTTCAGGCAAGTGGCTATGGTCAGATATTCGCGCATGACAGGAGACGCTGGAGTCTGTATACCAATTATTCATATACTTTAACGAAGGAAGTTTTGAGATAGTGCACATTTGACCTATTACTAAACAGTCCTATTAATGTGGAAGTGAAAGTATGGTAAGAGAATCACCCTTTTAGATGACTTTTAGTTTCTCATAGAACTGAAGACCTATTCTTTGTTTTCCTCCTCTGATTCTTAATGCTATCGTATTAAGATTATAGGCCACAATTAAATATCTTCTTCTCCAATCTGGCTTTTTTTCTGCTACTGTTCATAGCAGGAGAAGCTCTCTGCTCTGAAAGGCAGAATCTGTGCAAAGTTTGCAGAGAGATTATTTCAGCCTGCCAGGCTCAAAAAAATGCTGCTATCAGCAGCATTTCAAGTTCAAGTAGACTGAGTTTTCTTCATTACCTTTTGCAGACACCTGAGGAATAACTTAAATATTCCTTGGTTCTCAGCTCACGGGTCAGAAAACAGACACCAAATGTGTTCTGCAAGTTAAACCAGAAAATATTCTGGTTTGTAGATGTAACAATTTCTTAGTTACCTGAGAGGTTGTAACAGGCGGTGGCTGGCAAACATGAGCAGTGTTGGGGGGGGGAACTGCCCATTTCTGCGCAAACAGTAAAGCATGTGGGGTTGATGAGAGTTTGCTGTCGCTCTCAAATAAGTAAAAGTAAATTTGGCTTTTTATAATGTATATGTTTTCCAGTAGGCCATGTAAGCAGCAGAAGCTCACACCAAGTAGAAATACTTATCCTTTTTATAGGAAGTATTCAAGTTGTCAGATACTGTGGTTGGCTTATCCTCTGAGCTGCATGTCTGCTTGGTGTGTAGCACAGTTCATTTCTGGTCAGTGCAGAACTAGCTGGCAGTAAAGACCTGAGCACCAGTAAAAACCAAGTAGGCTTTCTAACTTGATATGACACTATGTAATTTCTCCCTTTTTTTCAACCTGTTCTAAATTGTAGTGAATATGATTAAATATGTTTTTTGTATTTTATAACCAAATTCATTGTTCTACTCTGGAGTAACCAAAGTCTTCTAGGCAGAATACTCCACCATACTTTGACTTATGGATAGAGCAGTTTGTCTTTAGCAAATGAATCATAGTGAAGATAGGGTTGTGCAAAGTTAGCAGACCAGATACTTTTACATGTAACTACA
This sequence comes from Agapornis roseicollis, assembly GCA_002631895.1. Taxonomy (NCBI): domain Eukaryota; kingdom Metazoa; phylum Chordata; class Aves; order Psittaciformes; family Psittacidae; genus Agapornis; species Agapornis roseicollis. Next base: position 318,953 of record NDXB01011420.1, on the reverse strand, counting down.
GATACAAGGGAGGTGTCAGTACTCTCCAATACAAGTTTCTTGCATTACTGACTAGTTTGTTTCTCTATTACTGAATTCACAATTATTTATGAGGATTACAATTTCACAGGAAGCTGTAAAGAAAACAGAAGAATGCGAGCAAGAAATGGAAAAGTTGAAACAATTCCTAAAGAACCCCTTGGTAGAAGTATCACAAGCAGATCAACCACTGTCTCAGAAGATTCATTGTCCAGAGGTGAGTTTTACTGTTTACTCTCATGTCTGCTACTTTTCCTGACTAACATTAATCACGGTGATGCAGAGCACTGAGAAATATCAGTGTGCTTCCCCTCCCCACCATGCATAGTCAAGCAGTCAATTAAATGACATAGTGTGACTATGCATATGTAAGTGACATATACCAAGAGATATTACAATTAATATTAGTTGGGTATATAATTTACTTCTTATTGATTTTGATGTGCTGTTTGTACCTATATCAACTTTTAAGGAAAACTTAGAATGCTGCTTTCATGACATCTGACAACTGTTTTGGTGAAACAATATGCAGCATTCATATCTTGCCTGTGCTCAGCATCCAGATAATGTTGCTGAGGTAGCAGCTTCGGATAATGCGTAAGCAGAGAACTGAGTCCATTTCTGATCACTGACCATGCAGCAGTACTTTTGGTGGTTCTATTTAGGGATTCTTAAGACTCCTTTTGCTGGCCTTGCTGCCACACTGTTTTCATTAGCTCATAAACATGTGTTGCTTTTCTCCCTGCAATCAGCTGCTTTCTGTAGTGCATGAATTGATTATTTAATCAAAAGTAAGATGGGTTTTAAAGACAGCACTGCAAAAGTCAGGAAATGACTAATTGAGTGTAATAGCTGTTTATAAAGTGCCTCTGAAATTCAGCTTTTTGCAGTCAGTCACAATAAAGTTAATATACATACATTGTACTTGCCTAATAACTATAATCACTTGGTAGGCTCCTAAGTACATAGCTGCTTTGCTTTCAGGTGGTTGGATGTTGCAGGCTTGGTGCTAGTACGAGGCATGACTCATTTCCCTGTTCCTGTTTTTGCCTTTTAGTGTAGGACTTCCTGTTTAATAGCTCCTGTTTTAGAGGAAAAACTTCCCACAGCTGTAGTATTTCATGAATAGATGTGGGCAATAGAATTGCCCATCGTATTGAGGGGCTTCAGATGAAGAAGTGACATTAATAAAGAGTTGTTTTCTGAGGAAGCTTTTGGCTAGTTTGCCAAACAGTATCTGGTGAATGTATGCTGGAAAGTCTTCTCTTGCAATGAATCAAATAGAAGTATGCTTCTTAGTGGACATTTATAAAATATGCCAAATTGTCATGGATGGCTTTTTCTTCATTCCAATGGCTTTTTCTTGTCTCTACCTTTGGAAGATTTTTATCCTGTGGGTTTGAGTGTACAAAAGGAAAAAACCACCCTTGCTTGAGCAAAGTGTCCATGTCCTTTGAAAATTTGCTGGGGTTTTGCCTCTACTTACCCAGTCCTGCAGCCACACTAACATTAACAGAAGAAGCTGTAGTTGAGATGGAAGTAGCAGTCTTACTGCTTTCATCTGTCTCAGATTATACTTGCATAGCATCAAAGCTTGGTCTGATGGACTGAGCCCATTGTGCAATGGGATATTTAGCCACATTACAGTTTTTTGACCAACTAACAATGCTTCAAAGAGCTTTAGCACTTTCACTAATGAAGCAGGGCATTTTATTCCTTGCCCTGTCTTACTCTGTGATTTGCTGTGCTTTCTTTGCTCACCTGGAGACTGGGTAATAAGGAAAGGTCTGAGCAGAACACCAGCTAGAGCCAGCTCTAGCTCTTCAGGGAGGAGACAAAGACAGATTTGTTTCCTTTTTTATAAATGCAGTTACTTGCATTATTGTTCAGTCCCTGCAGATTGGGGATAATTGCTCCCAATATCACATTGAAAGACATGGGATAGTTTTGGCCAAATACATGTCACTAAAAGCCAGTGAAGAGTTTGTTTCCTTCTTTTAGGCCAGCTTCAACAAAGAAAACTCAGCTACCTGAGCTACCCTTATTGTTGTCTTTGACCTCATCAGGGCCATCCTAAGTGGTTTGTGTCAGGTTTCCAGAGAAGGTAGTTCATCACCTGCTCTGACACAGAGAGTAATGTAACCCAGCTGCATTCCCTCTGTCCCGAAGGAAACTCATATCCCCATGGCTATGCAGGACCTAGTTAGAATTAGTTATCCAGCCTTTCACATTTACTTCCAGACTACCAACTTCTGCATTACAGGCAGCAAGTGCTGCTCTGAGTTCAATCTGTTGCTGCTGTTTTGCATGTATCTAGACATCTTCTGTAGTGACAATGGGGAACTGTCCGAATGCCCTGAAAAAGGAAAAAAGGGAAATAGGCCCAGTTTCAGTAAGATGCATCACTGTTATCATTAGTTACATTACTGTTTGGTTAAGTAATAAAAATGGTTGCTTATGGATATTGTTGATCCTTAGGGAGACATGGAAGCTGTAAAAGAAGAAATCATAAAGCTGTGCCAAAGAAAGGAAGATATCCTTACCGGAATGAGGAATTCAATGTCTGAGCTTCAGCAGCGCTTACAGCAAGAAGTGCCTGAATCAGAAGAACCTACAGCCTCTGTATTAGCACAGAGTGACTTGGCTGGGACTGCTGTTTCTGGTCAGCGGGTAAGTGGAGCACCATGTTGTGATCACTTAGCCGAGAGCTGAGGAGGCAGGTAAATAACCTTTCTTCCTCCAGGAGGAGTGGTATTGAGAGAGTAGCACCCCTGCAGCTGTGAATTAATACTTCCTCTCCTCCCCTTTGTGCTTCTGAACTGTTCCAAAAGGACTGAGTATGATGATATAGGATAAGGCAGAAGAAGTGTACCTCTGATTATTTTTTTAGCATGAGCAGATCCAACATGAAGTTTGCATCAAGCAATCAACAGCAAAATCCTCAATGTGTAGTTTTGCTGATAATCAGTTGTTATGGGATTTTCAGTAAATCGTTCTTATGGAGCAAAATGAAATTTGACCCTTATTATAGCTGTGATGTTTAAAACAGTATAGCACAGAAAAACTCCCAATTTTCAGAGGTTCTTAGTACCTGCAGTTTTCAATTACTTTAATGTAGCGTGGCAGATGTTCAGTGCTTCTCTAAAAATTGACCTCAAGAGGTATCTTTCTTTGGTTTACAGGCAGAAGAGAAGAAGCTTTTACTGTTCTTGTCATGAATAACTGGACTGTCTCTTTGTGTGTATTTTTGTAGTTGAAAAAAAGAGGAATGATGTCTCTTCTACCTTCCTTGGATGAAGAATCAGAAGACTGTTCCTTACACAGCAAGGTGAGTTTGGTACGTATCTTGCATATACAGCTGTGTATGTAAGACACAAGATTTTGGTACAGGACGAATTATGAAGAATATGTTAATCCAAAACACTTTAGAACAAATTAAAATATCTTTTATTGCTCCAGGATAGTAAGAAATTGTTCTTGAGCCAGCCTACCAGTATTACAATATCAGTGTTACATAGCACCTCATTCTGTGATGCATGATCCTGCTTTTGTTGGCATTGCTTATACAGTAATACCCCCTTTATGGAAGTGTTTGTGGCAAAATATGAGCCTAAATGCCAACATTTATATGTGGAATGGGGTTTAGAGAGAATTAGGCAGCCTCTGAAATGTTAAAACTCAATCAAAATTATTTGTATGTTTGAGCTTAAGAAAAAAGGGCATGATCAGACTGTTGGAAGGAAGTGAAGAAGAGATTTCTGGGAGAATGGTAGACACTGCTCAGCAGGTTGCTCTGAACCTGCAGAGTCTAAATGGCCATTTTGAACTGCAGAGGAACAAAGCTGGGAGTAAAGTTACACGATGTAGTTAATAGCTTTTGGGAAAAGAAAAAAAAAGAAAAATCCATGAAATTTTCTGCACACTTCCTGCATCCTGGGGAATAAACAAGAGTCACTTGAATGAAATCAGGAATGTGCAGAACTGCCGGTGAACTTGTAACCTAGATACCCACTCACACAGCAGTTCACAGCCTGCCTAGGCCGGTAATGATGAGCTACTCTTGTATACATCTGCTGGAAGGGACTGCGGCCTCAATCAAGTTTTGAAGAATCTCCATTTCTCTGAAGTCCTTGCTATGGATATTAATTAGAATTTTTGCTGCACCCTTGCAATAAGAATCAAAAGGAAATGAGTCAAAGAAGTGATAGGGTGTTGAAGGGGTTGCTTTAGGCTAGGCAAGGATGAAAATACATGGCTTGACAGTGTGAAGAAGTCCCAGCAGCCTGCAGAGAGGTGGTGTCTTACTACTCTGATCCAAGCACTTCAGTTGCAAGGTTTCTGCCCCTTCATTGCTGTAGTTTTCTTTACATACAGGATGTTTTAGGGGACAGGAGAAAGGTTGTTTCTTGGGTTTGGTTTTTTATATATAGTCTTTAAAAATTGAGGTTATTCTGTGGTCTCTAGAGAAAGCTATTAGTGTCATCCAACTGCCGTTCATTTTGCAGCAGAGCTACAAAGCAACAGAAGGAGTGGGATTTGGGAAACACAATAAGGATAGATAAACAAAGCAGAAATAGACCAATGTATTGCTGAAGGTTTAGCTGAAATAGACTGATGTGTTACTGAAGTTTTAGCAGAATTAGACAAATGTGTTCCTGAAGGTTTGCAGTAATTTACATTGCTTGAAGGAATATCTGAGCTTCCTGTTCACAATCTAATGCATAGCTGCTTCTGCTTTCAAAGGGAGGTACAGCCACAGAGAAAGATGCAAAATTCTGGCCTTTGGAAAGAGATGATGAAAGGCACAAGGAAGACAGTGCAACCTCCTGGTCTTCTGGTACTTTGTCAGATGGTCTCGTTCAGGTAATGCACTCAGGGTTTTCTCCATGTGGACTGGGTCTCATCTTTGTAGAAAAGATCTGCACAAGTCCTAGGTATTGCTGAAGTGTGCAAAGCAAGAGAACTGCAGGAGTGCAGGAGATGATGGGCTTGTTCAGATCTTCCATCTTCCACATCGTGCTAAATCTTGCCATTTAAAATCTCTTCTGCTGTTGCACATTTTGGTTGGACTCACTGACCTTGAGTTTTCCAACCTAAGTGATTCTTTTATTGAATATTAATTTCTTATAGCTTGTCAAAACCCACAAAGAAATGAACATTTGGTAGCAGCAATTTGTCTCACTAATTACTAGAAAGGCTATAAAATGTGCATTTTGTTGGGGGATGATTTGTGAAAGAGGTTCTCTTTGTACATAAGAAGACCAGCATCTGATCATTTTGGTTGTGTTCTGTTTTGCATAGTGTCTCAATAATATAATAACTGCGATTGTTTCTGCACAACAAAGCAATAATCATAGAATCATTTAAGTTGGAAAGACTTTTAAGATCATTGACTTCAACTGTAAACTTAACATTACCAAGTCCAGCACTAAACTACTCACTTAAGTGCCACATCTACACTACTACACATCCCACTACTAATGATACAATTACTTTCAGTGTTGCCTCTCTTTCTACAGGATGTTGATGACATGATGGAATTGCACAGTAAACATGGTGAGGAAATTTCTATGCAAACTTTGCAGAGTACTGAAGACTCTGGTGCAGGTGATGGCAGTCATGCTATGGTGAGTTTGAAGGCGTGAAGTAGGCTGAACAAGGTGAATTTCTCCTCTTGCTGTGCAACCTACCTAGTAGGCAGAGGCCCTGATTCATTATGGTTATGCTACTGGAGTTTGTTGCAGTATTTATGATATGGTAGGATACCTACAACCCTTTGTGGGCATCTTCATGTTCCTGCTTTGGGTGTTTTTGATTTGCTCCTTGAAAATGCCATTTACTAGAGAACAAAATTGAGTGTTTTCAGGAAATAAGAAGCTGGCATTCATACAGACATTAATGGAGGGGTTCAAGTGATGTAAGCATACATCAATTATGGGATTTTTTGAGTGGGAGTTAAAGCAGAAGTTAAGGAAATTGAAACTCCTATGTATTGCTGTTTTGTGGAAGCTGTGCTGCAGTCTAAGGGAGGAGTGGGCAGTAGCCTATAGGTTGTACACCGTATAATGTCTTCTGGCTGTTCAAGGAGTTAATCATTACGCCCTGGGGAACTACCCTCAGGGACAAGGTTGCAGAACAGAGCTGGCAGATCTTAATGACACTTTCCATAGAGTACGAGAGATCTCAGTCTCCAGATGTAAGAAATCAGGAAAGGAAGGCAAGAGGCTGACATGAATGTGTCAGGGTCTTGCATGACTTAGTGGCCTTGTATGGTGGAATGACTACATCAATGGACAAAGGAAGAGCTATGGTTGTCATCTGTCTGGACTTCTGTAAGTCCATACTTCTATAAGGCCTTTGACATGATCCCCCACAACATCCTTTCTGAATTGAAGTGGATTTAATGGGCAGACTGGTGGATGAGGAATTGGATGGCTGGTCGCATCCAGAGAGTAGCAGTCAACATCTCCATGTCCAGAGATCATGATGAGTGATGTCCTTCACAGGTCTGTAGTAGGACCAGTACTGTTTAATATCTTCATCAGTGACACAGACAGTGGGATTGAGTGCACACTCAGCAAGTTTACAGATGACACCAAGCTGTGTGGTGCACTTGACATGCCTGAGGGACAGGATACTATCCAGGGGGACCTGGTCAAGCTTGAGAAATGGGCCCATGTGAACCTGATAAGGTTCAGCAAAGTCAGGCACGAGGTACTGAACCTGGGTCAGAGTAACTCCCAGTATCAACACAGGCTGGGGGATGAACAGATTGAGAGTAGCCCTGCAGAGGACTTGGTGGATGAAAAGATAGACATGAGCTGGCAGCTCACAGCCCAGAAAGCCAGCCATATCCTGAGCTGCATTGAAAGGACCGTGGCCAGTATGTCAAGGGGGATGATTCTCCTCCCTGCTACTCTGATCTAGTGAGATCCCACTTCAGTGTTTTGCTATACTGTGACAATTCCATATGTTACGCAAATCCCTGTAGAGAGTGATATTTTGCTTTTTTCCCTTTGTTTTAATGATGTACTTACAAGTTCAGTTACTATTTGAAGTCAGAAAGGCATTCATTTTCATGAATGGTAAATCTATTTGTTTTCCTTAGAAATGTATGTATGTGTAGAGATTTCTGAAGTTGATTATGTTCTCCATTTGGAGCTTAACTGCATGCTAAAATTAAGTAATTCCTACTATGTTAGCGATTGCTAAATGATACCATGTCCTCCCTCTGGCATGTTGTCCCTTCCATGGAAACGTATGTGCTTCCAAATTCAGTTATAGCAGCCTAAAGCATGATTTAGGATTCAGAAAAACATTTGAATGAGGAAGAAAAGATGGGTTGTAGTGGTAGGTGACTCCCTTGAGGGTAACAGAGGGCCCAGTACTCTGGACAGATCCTACTCTGAGAGAAGTCTACTGCTTCCCGGGCACCTGGGTTAAGGGCATTGCTAGGAAGTTTGGTTGCCTGGTATGGCCTTGGAGTATTATTACCAAAGGATGCTCTTCCGTATGAGTGATTCTAAAGCTGTGACATGCAGTCAGAAGATTCTGTGATTGTGTTGTCAGTTGATCCATGGTAACCGTCCACTGGTGCCTCCATGAAGTGTGTGCAGACAACTGTGCAGACCGTACCAGCGTGTTTCATCAAACTAATTTGACTATTTATCTGAATTTCTATTTCTGTGAAGGTAGGGGAACCAAGTTTACTGCAGCAACACTGTCTAGCTGGGGAGTGGCAGTGCATGCTCTTAAGGTCCTTTCCAACCCTAACTATTCTATGATTCTATGCTGACAGTGTAAATGAAATGCTTAGGTGCACATATGTGTGTGATGAAAGGGTGTCAGCACAGTATTATACATGTGTACTGCTTTGTTATTTAGATGAATGAGCTAGAACAAACAGGCCTAGAACTAGAGTTGGAAATTTCTGGTGGATATTGAAGGAAGTTGGTACTTTTTTATTTCTTCAGTCATGTATACCTCAGGAGACATAGTTAGACTGTTCTGGGAACTGTAAGCTCAGATACCCTTTTTATGTTCAGTGGCACTGTCCCATGATGTCTCAGAGGCAAAGGACAGTAGTGATTGAGACATTGATACATGAAACCATGTGCTTTTGCTCCCTGTTTTTCTGCCAAATCTCATCTTAGCATGAAGTTTGTATACTATCAGTGACTGTCTCAGCTGTCTGAATGTATGCTCTAGGGCCATGGTAGTTTATAGGTATTTTTATTCTTGTGGTGTTTTGCTTGACTTACTTATCAAGTATCAGTATTTGTATGTATGGAGGTATATATACACCTGTACAGCCTTCCAAGCAACTGCAGATGTCTTAGCACATTCTAGATTTCTCCTTATTACAGAATGTGCAATATTGCTTTTTAAAGGAGTGCAAGTTAGAAAGAATTACAGGAGACATACTTAAAAGTATGTATTATTTTTCTCTGTGACCTAAAGCCCAAATAAAGTACTGGTTGAATTTTGGAACAGAACATGTGCAAGTAACTTGTAAGCATTGCCTGACAGCTTGCTTTGCAGCTTATAAACTGCATTGCTTTTACATCTAACTCCTACAGGAAAACATCTCTCCGCAGGGGAGAGCTGGTTAATGGTGTGTCATCCCTCTTCCTCTTGTTCAGGTCTACTTGTGCAAATGCAAATTGATGCCTGGAAACCTGTTACACCAGATCCTGGATCATTTGGCTGCTGAGTTTCCCTTTCTTTTTCCCTTTCTTTCTTCCTTTCATTTCATTCATTTTTAATTTGGGAACATGATGGCAGAGTTGTTTCGGAGCTCTGTGATTGAAGAAGTTAAATATTTCCCACTGGTAAGGGGAAGGGAAAGAAAGGATAAAGCAGATAGATAACCACATTTCTTCTATGTGCTTTCCTTCAGAGTGACAAGCCGCCTCCTGTCCCTGACATCACCTGGGGCTCTCGAGGGAAAGGTGTGTGTCCCAGCCGGTTGGAACCAGAAAAGATCCTCCAGGTGTGCCAGGCCCAAGTTGCTGAGGTGGAGCAATGGCTAGACAAAACTAAAGTGTCCCTGAAGTCAGACACCCAGACCCCCAAAATGCAGCATGCGGTGGAAATGCAGCTTACTTATTACCAGGTAAGACAGAGCAGACAGTTTACTGCTGCTATCCGTACAAGTTGCACTTCCCTGAGGTGGGTGTCTGCAGAAAAGCAATGCTCACTGCTTCTGCTCTCTCTGCTTAATCGCCTTCATTACACTGTACAGAAAACATGTACCTTCTTGGCTTTGGTTTCAGGTGCAACTTTCCAAGGGCTTAGTTAAAAAAACTATCTTTAGATTTGGGATCTTTGTGCATCTGGGGATTTAGGTAGAATTCTTGAGTATTTTTAAAGCTTTTTTTGTCTTTGGATTATTTTCAGAAATATGGCTTAGTATAGTTTAAATCCTCCATGAAAAAGCAATTTTTCATTGGTCTCAATCATGGAAAAATCAGCAAGGATAAAAAAGCAATTTTTTTTTGTTTTCTGTTGCACTTTCACTTGACTCAAAAGACTGACATAAGAATGTTTCCCAGTTGGTAAAGTTTTCTTTATGCAGAGCAGCTGCCAGCATAGGTATTAAAATAGGGGCTTGTCCCTTGCCTTCTGTGAGCTGTGGTGGTATTTGGACCTACCACCAGGGCATCCTATTGCCAGGCCCAGATGGCAGCAGGATAGGAGTAGGTGGTACCTGTTGGTGAAAACAGGTGGATGCAAGCAGGACTGACATGAGAGGCTGGGCTGGCTGGGAGCCTGGCATGCAGTTTTTTTCTCTGGTGTGCAGATTATAAGAAAGTGGCAGGCATGCCACTTCGAAGTTCCCTGTGGTGCCAGTCTGGTGTACCAGTTTGCTCCAAGCACTGTCTCTATATAAAGCAACAAATTTCACTTGCTATGAAGGAGCCAATACCAAAATGTCCCCATTTAAAATTGCTAGGAGACATTTCCAGCTGTTTTGTTGTTGTTGTTGGGTGGTATGTTTTTTTAACAGGAACTTGAGTCCATGCCAAGAAATGCCTCTAGGTTTAGGCTGTTATTCAGCCAAGCACTCAGGTGCTGAACTCTGCAGGAATTAGGATCTTGAATGCCCCTAAGTAACTCTGTCTGGATCCCTTTCAGGGTTCCTGTTGGCATAGGCAGGGTAGTTCAGCTGGTAAAAACAAGGAGGCTTCAGGCAGCTGTAAGTGCTGCTGAACTCCTGTCAGCATTTAATGACTTGCCCCAGTGTTAAGACAAGAACCTGGTAGTGGTGGGAGGTTTTTTCTAATCTAGTCGAGATCTACAGAGAAAAACTTAAATAGCATGAAGCAGAAACAGTCTCTAGATATGGATGTATGATGTAAAGCATTTAATTTACTGCCATTGAGTACTTCGCAGTTGAGCCATACTACCTTGTCTCCACACTCACCTGAAAAATGTGAGTTTAAAGTAATGCAGTAACTTTGATTCACAGCAGCTTGAATCAAAAATCAGATCCCAACAGTTTACAATAGCTTGGCTTACATACGGTAGTGTTCCTATGTTTTGGTAATTCAGCATCATTCTTCCCAAAGGGTGATGTGATCAGTCTGTGCACTGCCTCCTTCCCCACTGAGGTGTGTTGTCTTCTTGGTTGCATCTAAATGGAGGCTTTCATTTCTGCTCTCCTCCTTTATTCTGTATCTGAGTTAATACAAATTCCTGCAGAGGCTATTGTTGAAACTGTACAAAATTTATTTATTTAATTGTTCAGAGAAAATCTGGGGGGTTTGAAGCTATGTCTTGTTTTGCCTCCATGTGTCTTGGGGGAGGGGAGAAGTGTTAACATTGACTTCAGAACAATATCAGTAAAGGAGCATTGTACTTCTAAGAATGAATAATTGATTGCTGTCCCTTTTAGGTGGTGATAGGAGACATTGAACTAAAGATCCTTTATTTAATGGAAGATTCTGGGGCTAGTGCAGACTATGAACAAGAGGTAGAAGCTCTTTCCCTGAAGCTGAAGGAAGTGAAGAGCAGTTTGGAAGAATTCCAGATGATGCTTCAAGAAAAATGCAACGAAGAACAGGTAAAGCATATGAATGTTCTGCAAAGCAAGAGTGAAAGAGTTATGGTGCTTTCATGTGCGGTAGTTGCTGAAGAACAGTTAGAAGTAAGAAAGGGGGAAAAGTCAATCAGAAACATCAGACTTTCTATTGTTCTCCTTTACAGTGCTGTAGAATTATTTATAGTTTGCAGCAAACAGTGGATTTTTAATGAGTCTCTCAACAACATTTTTCTGCTTTAAGTTCTCAGTGACAAGTCACGCTTTTGCAAGCAGTACAGGAAAGGGGTTGTTTGGGGTTTTTTTGGTTTGTTTTATTTTAAATGCATTTTAAATGCTATGATATTTGTCTGTGACAGCATCACAGCAGAGAGGCCTTTAATCCGTAAATTTTTCTTTTGAAGAGTCTGTAAATGGTAATGATAGTGACTGCCAGCTCTCGTCACTAAAAGAGAGCTGTGCTCTCTTTTCTGAGCTTTCCAGTGGATGAGACAGTAACTCATGGCTCAGAAGCAGTCCTCACTGTTCAGGGAGCTGGAGAAGCTCAGCTGATGTGCTTGGTTAAAGCGGCTACAGTCTCTCCAGTGCTGGAGGAGCACAGTCTAAGTGGAAGCTTGCATGGCCCAGGAGACAATTAGTACTGGTAAAGGCTCCTGTTGAAATATCTCTGTGAGCACAGACAGATAGAAAATGCGTGTGCTTACAGATGTGTAAGCAAATTTCTAAGCATAAATTACACATCCCTTCAATTTGGTCAAACAGCAAAAATAAAGGGTTAGTATAAATTCATCTGCTAACAGGAAAAGCAAAACAAGCCTTGTAACTGTCAGGGAGAGAAGTGGGAGGACTTCAGCAGCAAGGTAGAGGAGATCAAACATTCAGTAAACAAAACAAAGTTTGCAAGAGTAGCAGCTGTGTTTCATACACTGCTGATTCTGTGCATGGTTAAGTCTGAGACAGCTCCAGTTCTGCCATTTCCCCAAACTGCACCTATAGGTTCTGCTGCCTTGTCAAGTCTGGAAGCCTTCCTACAGCATGCCTCCCTTTACAGATTCACAAAAGAGGATGGAAGGAGCCCCTTGAGATCTGACGCTCAAATGGCTCTAGCATGCCCCAGTTTGCCCTTGTTGAACAGCTGCTCGTTTGGTGGGTGATTCCCCTACCATTCAGGAGCCAGGCTGTTCCACATCCCCTGTGGCTGGGGAGCACAGGTGCATTTATTACCTGCTGCAGTTTTCAGTATGGGATCAAATCTGTCCGGGGCTGGTTTCAGCCACCCATCACCTTCAGGATTTGTTTGCATGTGTTGGTCAGGATGGAAAAGGCCTCACCCCTAAAATCCCATGTCCAGAAGGTTTAGTAGCACCGCAGAGCTGGATGGTACCCTGCCATTTGCCTTGTAGGCATTCAGATGGCATCACCCATCCGTCCAATCTCCTATCTTTAAAGCACTGATGTATTATGAAGTCTGAACTTATTTATTGACATTGCTGAAGCCAAAGCTTTGTGAATGTTTTCCTATGGGCTAACTCATGATGACTTTAAAGTTGTTAACACAATAAAAAAATCTGACTATATTCTATGCTCTGTTTTGCTAACTGAAAAATTGCTTTTGCCCTTTTCATGCTATTAGAAAAGAGTTAGAGAAAATGATCCAGCATGAGCTGCTAAAACTGCTCACTATTCACTTGACACTCCTTTTTTACTAATGAAACTCTGCCTCATATTTGAGCAAATCTCCATTTTCTCTTTCCTTTTTCTCTGTAGAAAGATGGCAGTTGATGGCCTTTAAATTTCCATATGTGCATAATTTTTTTATGACTGATGGGTTTTGCTTTTAAAACTGGCTCAGGCAGAAATATATTCCATAAAATACACATCTTCAGAAAGAGTTTGGTTTGGTAATCTTATGTTTACATATAAACTGCATTTTATTCTGATAGATATATTCTTATTTTATATTTATATATTCATATTTAGATATAAGGAAGAAGTTCTTTACTGTGAGGGTGGTGAGGCACTGGAATGGTTGCCCAAGGAAGTTGTGAATGCTCCATCCCTGGCAGTGTCCAAGGCCAGGTTGGACAAAGCCTTGGGTGACATGGTTTAGTGTGAGGTGTCCCTGCCCATGGCAGGGGGGTTGGAAATAGATGATTTCAGGGTCCTCTCCAATCCTAACTATTCTGTGACTGTATGATTTTCTTTTCTAAATGAATTCACATAAAATGTGATTGGAAAAGCACAATCAGATTAATACAGTGCACATAAATTTACTGTTCACACTATTTTCTGTCCACAGGATCCAGAAAAAAAAGCAGCTGCACAGAAAAGCCTCTTTGACTTCATTGAGTTGTGCGTGGAAAAAATGCAGCCACAGGTTGAGGACAGTGTGACTTCAACATTAGAATCAAGGTACAAAATACCAAAACCAGTTACCAGATTCAGTGATGTGAAACTGAGAGATGGAGGCTGTCAGCATGCCCACCAGGTTTTTCACAGGAAGGGAAAAGCCTGAAGAAATGTATCAAAGTTTGGATTGAAGATCATCCATGCAGTTGGTTTCACTTTGGTTTTGAGGCAGGAGCAATAAGAAATCTTACAAATCTAATTTTGTTTATTCTGTTTCAGTATTTGCCATGCTAATAGTGTTTTCTCAATGCAGCAATGGAGAATCTGATCCAGAGAGCAAACTGGCTGATTCCACTTTAGCTCCAAAGGACCAAACTGGTAATAAATGGCAGTATTTACAACAAGAGCTGTCATCAAAGATGAAATCTCCTCTATGCCAGCTTGTGGAACCTCAGGTATGTTTAAGTTCAGTAAAACACTCTTTCTGTGGGTAGTTGGTTGTGGTTAAGGTAGCAATTAGGCTATCTTCCTGCATCGCCATGTCATGTCTCTTCATCAGGTAACTGAAATCTCTGCAAACATTTTCTAGATGAAATTGTTACTGCATACTGTTTTCATGATTGTCTGATTTTACTGCACAGTAATGTTAATAATGTCTCAGAAGTAGTGACTGCTAAGCATAGTGTGGGAGCAGGTTGGTGAATCCTTGTAGTTAACATTCAGACAAGATGTTATCTGCTTAATTCTTTCAAGAGAGCTAAGAGAGTTATCCAGCAAGCTCCCAAATGTTTTTCATGGATGTGGATTAAGTCTCAGTTCTTGCAAATTGAATCTCTGCCTTAAATTTTATTTGCCATTCACTGTTGTGTTGTCTTTCTCACATACCAAAAGCAGAGTTTGAACTGCAACAGGAGCACACTGTGTGTGGAGATATAGATATANTAAAGCAGGTAATGGAACAAATTAAGAGGGTGGAATAAATCCACTGACAGGAAATTTCTTTGGTTAGTTCCTCGCTGCCATCAGCATTTTCAACATGCTGTTGTACTCTGTAATAGTTACTCTGTTAATGTAAATCTGTGTGTGCTTTGCCATAGTAGTGGCATATGTAGTCCAAATCCCCTGCTCAAGTAGCGAAAGCAGGTATTGAGAATATATATATATATATATAAAAAAAAAAAAAATATATGTATTCTGAACAGATTGCAGAATTTTACTGTTTGAACAAAGCTGTAATTTCTCTCATTAACAGTTTTGTTCACATAAAATTAAGATGACTACATTTCCTGTTCTCTAAAATTGCTACATTACATGGAATAATACCAGTCACATAGAAGAATGAATGTCAGCTTTTTCAGGCAAGACTTCCACTGCAGTAGGCAGTAGGCCTGTTTTATCACAAACTACAACTTGCAACCGTTAAAGCTGGGAATCAGAGCCTGCTTTTTCAACCAGTGTCCGATCAGGGCATAGGCTGCCCAACTGATTTTTGCCAGTAAAAAGGAAACCCTACTATCCAAGTTCTTTATGTTCTTGAAGTTCTTGAAACTTTAATGCTTTCTGAGAGGTGTTTTGTCTAGTTGCCGATAGCCCTGTCTTCATTTGAGCTTTTCACCTAATTGCAGTGTTCTTTTTCCAAATGTTAGATTACAGCAAAGATGAACATGCTACCCCGAGGCATATTTGCTAGTGCAGGAATCCCCACTGTGGAAGAGCTGAAAACTTACACTGTCCAGCTGGGGGACCTAAGCCAAGAAGCAAATGTCGTTCATACACAGGTAAAAATATCATGTCCTAGCATTTTAAAAAATCCAAGGAATTCTAGACACAAGGCACTGTTTGGGCACTGGGAAGCAGCAGTAATCATACTATTTCAAATGGCACTCACTGTAGTGTAGCTTTTGCATCAGGTGTGGACTATGAAACAGAAATCAGCTTAGGATTTTGAGAGGAGACGTTTCAAGTTTCAGCTATGATATTTTTGCTGCCTGAATCCAAAGATTTGCTAGTGTGGATAGAACGCCTCAAACCGTGTAAAGCAAGGAGCCTGTGAATGATTTCAGTAAATCTGCAGTATTGGTGCTGACAAGATAAGTTGTGTTGTGCCCATTCATGAGATTAGAGACTTGTAAGACCACAGCAACTCCCAGTACACAAATGGTCATTGTCTCAGCTTTGACCTTGACAGCTCTGAATATTACATGTGTATTATTGTCTCGCCCAAGTCTGTTCCTCAATATTTCATTAATTCCATTCTGTTACTGGATGACTGAACCTCTTAGTTTTTCACAAGTGAATAAATCTTAGCCATGACTTGGATGAAAGTACTGAAAACTTCTTGCTTGCCTTTACCCAGGATAATGTTGCAGAGGAAGTCTCTTCTTATTTGGACAGAAAATTGTTTGAACTGCTTCTGGCAATCAGCCAGTGTTTGAATAATATGGAGGAGATGCTAAACACCTCAGTTCTCTCTGCTGAAGAGGCACCTGTGCAGCAGGCTCTTTACGAGGTAACTGTCTTAAAGCATCCAGGAAAAGAGAATCCCCAGTAGATTTCTTTTACAACAGAATATATGTGGCATGATATTTTCTCTGTCATTCAGAAATAGCACCACCAAACTTGGTGTTGCACAGATGTGAGCCTATTGCTTTTAACAACAATTATTAACTTGAAACCAGCTTCTTTTTAACGGTCAAGAGTCCTCAGACAGAGAGACCCTTTTCACTCTTGTTATCTTTCTTTCAACCCTTTAGACTCTTTCTGTGGAGCTGCAAAAACTTCACGCTGATCTGAGTGATAAAAAGGATGATCTAAAGTCTGTTAGCCATGCTAGTGGGAGCACAGATGTGTTCTCTGAGTGCTTTAACAACTTGCAGGCACGGCTGGAACAAACTCAAGCTGCCACTGCTTTAAGGAGCAACTCAATGAAAGCTGGGCTGGATCATAATAGCAATTACCAGGTACTCCACTGCCAAAGGCACATCTTACTTCACACCATCTGTTAGGCTTGTCAGTGTTAATGCATTTGGGTTACAGATGAGCAACCTCTGATGGGCTTTCCTTTTTTTCTGGTACTAAACAAGCTTGTCTTGGCCTCTCAAGAAGCAAATTAATTTTGCTGTTTATACAGTACCGTTTGCAGTGCTGACGGCCATAGAGGCGTTGATCACAGGAGAAAATTCGATGCAGAGAGGATGGAAGTAACCTGAGATCCCATGCACACTGAGCTACAGGCTAAAGCAAGTTTCTGTGTGTAGGGATCAGACCAAGAGAGATTCTGTATATTCTTTCTGCTGCTTTGTGGGTTCTTCCCCTTTGCTGGGTTCTTCTTCTTTGCTGCCATGTCTGGCACTGGGCAGCTATATACTGAAGTTTGATTTGACCCTTTGTATTTACTGTTCCTTTAGATTTTGTGCCACAGTAGCAGAAATCTATAGTTCTGCAAATTTGCCCTTTTTGTTCATCTTCAGAAAAGCAGATAATAAAGTTTTCTATAGATTCTCATGTTGGGCTAAATCTGCTAGCTGTTGCTGGAAAATATTCAAATCAGGTAGTTAGGCTGAAGTAAGGAAAGAAAATCCTAGTCTTTGAAATACAGTTTGCAATGTCCAGCAAAACTCCAGTGTGCTCATCATCTGCAAGTCAGCCTAGTTCTTTACTGCTGAGCATTAAAACAGTTCCTTTGAACAGTGGGATGTTGTCTCCAGACAGTAGCAGGAGTAGTCTTGCAATGGTTGCTTATGCAGATCCATGGAGCTCCATCAGTGACCAGTAATGAGCACATTTTCAGAAGGGAAGTATTTGTTTCTTTATAAGTTTCACAGATTTTTACGGTCATAGAGGAACACTGTTATGCGAGTAATCTGCTTTTATACATAACACAGACTACAGAATCTCCTTCTCTAAAATATTGCTTTAAATAATGCAGATGCTTTATTTTGTTGTGGTGGTTTGGTTTTTGTTGTTGTTATTGTTTGGGGTTTTTGTTTGTTTTTCAAGAGGAAAAAAAGTGCTTTTGCCATAACAGGTAATCATTTTGTTTGTTATGTAATTTTGCCTGGTTGTTATTATATTCCTGTTGTGTGGTATACCTCTGATGCTTGCTTCTTTTGCAGAATGAAACCAGGCTGCTTTATGATCAGTTAACTGAGAAAAAGGCTGCTTTGCAGCAATGCTTGAATGCAATACATGGACATAATATTTCTGAACAGCTTCAGGTAATTTCATTCAACGTCAAGGAGAGGAAGAACTCTCAGCATTTGATTTTATTTCCAGCTTTTTGCAATCTGTTAAGTTTCATGTTTTCTAAAGGTTGAGTTTCACTTAGGTTTTAAGAATGGGAAAGAAGAGAGTTCAGTATTTGCCACCCTTTTTTGTTACTGCACCCCTTTCTGTAGTCAGACCTAACTCCAGTCCTTTTAGTAATTGGAGTGGAGGAACCAGTCTCTCCACAGTCTCTCAGAGCAAATACGCTCCACCTTCTGGCAGGGAAGAAAAGAGCTACATAAGTTACAGCACTTCACGTTATACCTCTTTTTATATGCAAAACTAGTTTTTGTTTGTGGAAATAGGACTACAGTATTTATATCTACTCATTCAGCATTTCTGAGCACTTTATCATAGGACATTTAACCAATTAAGCTGTTTTCTTCAACTTTTATAAGGACCAGCAGGGAGTTAAAATCCTCTACAGGCTACATATCCTCCGCAGAATGGTCATCTGCTATCTGTCTACTTCTTGGTGAAGCAACATTTTTGTTAAAGGCCCATAAGCTTGTTTATAGGCAGAATTTTTCTGCCAGGGTGAAAACTAAATTCAGAACTGCTGAATCCCCTAGCAAGGACTGTTGCTTTACATATATTCTGTCAAGAAACCACTCTTGAAAAAGGAATGCCAGAAGTATATAGCTTCCCTTCCTTCAGAAAGAACCTGTCTCATCCACCCCAGAATGAGTTGTTCTACTTCATAAGAAAAAATGGTATTTTCTGAGTACATGATTCCTTTTAGTGGGTGCTCTTGAATTAGTAAACTGAAGTGCATGTTGAATGTTGGGCTGAGACACAAGACCTGAATTCTCTTCTGGCTTTGCCATGAGAACCCAATAAGCTGTGTCATGAACAATTTTACCTATTAATTTATAAGCTCATTGGATCTGAGTGTCTCCTTGTAAACTTACAAAGTGCTAGCACAGCAGATATCCAGCCACTGGATCTACTGCACTACTAGTGATAATGGCAAATTTAATGGAACTAGAACTCTCCTTAATAGCTTACTTTGTCCTTAATTCAGAAAACTGATGCCTGTGCTTTGGAGCTGCAAGACCTTGAAAACCAAGTATCAAAACTGAGAGGCCATGGGGAAAGACTTCAGTTACCCATCACCTTAATCCAGGAAGTTTATAAACTAGAGGTAAGAGCAGAGTACAGTTTCCACTTACTCAGCAAGGTTTAATCTTCCAAACAATATATTTTTAGCATCAAAAGGCTGATGATTATTTTGGATTCTGGGAGTGTATGTGCAGGTTTGTAAAATTCATTTTTGTCCTTCATAAATCACTAAACTGTGTTTACATTGTAGGATGTTTTAGACGACATGTGGGGGATCCTGAAAAGAAAGTATGAGGAGCTGAACTCTACTTCCATCAGTAGAAGCCAGTATGAGGACTTATTGCATGGATTTGCAGAGCTGGTAGCTATTGGACAGGAGAAGATTGCGCAAGATCCAAAGCAGCTAATCAAAAGCAGAGCAGCTCTACAGTCTCACCTGGAAGATCACAAGGTATAAGATGCTTATCACAGCACTGCTCAGATCAACATAGCTGATTTCTCTCAAGTGTTATGGAGAAAATAACTAGCTTATAGCATAGGGTAGGGACTGGAGTACATGCAGAAACCAAATCAGAGTTTTTCCATAGATCAAAATAGGACACACTAAAATATGAAAGAGAGGTTGTTATTACAACTGAAGTTTTGGTGATAAATCAAGATCAGGATAGCCTACCTCAGAAGATATTGATATGTGAGGAAAACACATGTACTCCTAATTGCTGGTAATAAATCAATAGTGAGGTTCTTGAAGTTGATGTCTAGCAATTGGGAGGGCTCCTAATTGCTGGTAATAAATCAATAGTGAGGTTCTTGAAGTTGCTGTCTAGCAATTGGGAGGGCTCTTTTGTTTTCAGCATTCTGTGCCATCATGATTAAATGGAAGAAACTTACTCATAACAGCCCCTTAGTCCTTTCCTAAATGGAGGATAGTTTAGGTCCTCCCCTTGCCAGCCCTGCATCCCTGTACACAGCTGCTATGTGCTTGATGGGAGACGGCTGAGAATGCACCTACATCCTCACTGTCCTGCTGTTTGGCAAGAAGGCCTGGCCAATGCTAGCTACTTGACGATGACTCTGTTATGTCAATGCTTTGATTTAAGTGGTCCACATAGCTCAAACTTCCTTAAGAATTGTTTCAGGATGGTAAGGACTGCAAATCACTACTCCAGAGTGGTAGGAATGGTGTTTGTCACTCACAAATTAACCCTTAATTGTTCAAAGCAAAATGTTAGGAATTTATTTAAAAGGAAAGCAAAGAATATATCTGCAGTCCAAATATACATACATTGTTTTGCAAAAGCAAAAAAAAAGTGCAAAAGCCATTTTCTCTCCCCTGGTAATCAGGACTTAGCAGGATGTTCACATAACCTACGCCTGGGGTCTGGTCCTTAAGTGAAATTCTTGTACTTGGTTATTAGTCCTTAGTAAACATGATGATCCTGACTGAAGAGTGTGAAGTTAAACCCTCAAAACTCTTTTTGTGGGGGTAAGCATTTTGTTCAGACATTTCTCAGGAGCTCAGCTGAGCCATAGCTAAAGCAAACTGTTATGTTATAGTTATCCCAAAGGATTACTGTGCCTTGCATACTACTAATACCTTTGGTGCTTTGAGTCATCTTGCATCCAGGTGAAACAAATTGAATAATGGCTATCCAGTGATAACTACCTCATGCTAAATTACGAATTTAGTTATAGTTAAGTTCTTTCTACCATCATCTTCATAAAATGTATTTCATAGTTCGTATTTCATATGAACTGAGGGTATAAATGTAAATCTTTTCCTTTAAAAATATATATGTGAAATTAGCATATGCAACTTATCACTGGTTCCTGACTAAATGTAAAATGATCAGTAACTGCATGTCTAGGGGTTGATGCAGATTTTGAGTAGAAAGCTCCTGGCTCCAGCTATGAGAGACCCTAAAACTGGATGGTCTTCTCAGTGAGTCTTCTCTGTTTTCTTCATACTCCTGCTGTGGGTGTTCGGTCTTTCTTAAAGAGCAAGTTTAAACTTGTTTTTTTCAGGACTTTTTCCACAGCCTCATGACCCACATGGCTTTCATACAAGTATTTTCAAAGAAAGTGAGTCCTTCCATCCTACGAAACAAAGAGGAGTTTTGGAGAGAGATGGTGAATGAAGTCACATTGCTGGAACAGAAGGCCTGTCAGTATGGTATACACTTGGAGAGCTTGTTAAAGGTAATGAGTCAAAAGAAACCCAGAGTAAAAGCTGGAGGGAAGAAAAGAGTTGCATCTAGGGAAACCCTTTCTGCACCAGTGATTTCTTAGTCTAGTAGTTGTCCTTTCATGTCTCCACTGGACAGCAGATGTCTATTACTTGTTCTCTGTGTGTTTGGCTTTTTTCTTTGAAAACCACTGAAAGTGGACGTTTCGACCCATTACTCTGACATGGGTGGGAATTCATGACTTCTTACAGTCATTTTTTGAGTGCCTGGACTGATAGAAGAGTCCTTTGATGCATAAAAATACCAACACCACTTTAAAATAAAACTTAAAATAGATCTTAAAACACCCTTAGAGAATAAAAAAATAACCATAACACTTTAAAATAACAAATGTTAAAAATATTGGTGAATTAAATAATTAAATCATCTGTGCTAAAGTCATCCTTCACCTTTTTTTTGTGTTCTCTTTCATTAAAGTGGGAGCTGCTCCTGCTAGAATAAGCAGTCTAGTGTTGCAAAAATGCAGATAGATATGTGTTATGTTCATGCTACGATGTATTTTTTAGGACTGGATGAAATTTGATGACGAATACCTAGTTTTGAATAAGGAGATGGAGGCAATTACCTCTACGTTGCCTTCTGTGAATTTGGTTGATGAAACAGAAGAAAGACTGATGGAAAGGATTGCACTTCTGGAGGTATTTATGCATCTATCTTTCTGACTTGTTTTCTTCATGTATCTGTGTAACTGGCAAAAAGAATAGTTAGAGTATCAGAAGATTGTTTGCAGGGTACTGTTTCCTTTGTGTTTCCTGTGTGTGGATGCAAGCTGAAAATTAACATTAAAAATAGCAGGGGTTCAGGCTGCTAATTTCAGCCAAGGGCTACAAGTTCATTTAAGTGGGAATAATGACTATAGCTACTTTAGAACTTGGTCTTCAAATACAAATAATTGGGAGAACATGGCGTGGTGGCTACATGGATCCCAAGGACAGACAGCAGGGAGCCTTGGAGTGAGCACAGAGCTACTTCTCTATAACTCAGGAATGGTTTTCATGCCATGATGTAAAACCTATGGAAAAGGAGAATCAACCTATGAGCTTCAACTGTCTGAACTGCTAGTTACTTCTGAACAGAAGGTCTACAGGTTCATCAGCTACTTTTAAAATCCTGAGAATTCAAAATGAAATGTTCTGATTTCTGGGGAGAAGGGGAAGAGTCCCAGCACTAGAGCTTCACAGTTTCAAGGACACAGCAGAATTAAGTTTCCTTATTCTTAATTCTTAATTCCTGTGAGAGAAATATCCATATTAACAATATTGTGCCAGCCCTTTATTCCTGGAGGCAAATCACGCAATTGCTACTTTGTGCCTTTTCCCTGGAATTGCTTTACTTCCTAAGCAGTTTTTTCTCTTTTTTTCCCCTTTTTCATTTTGACCTTGCAGTGAAGCACAGAAATGCTAAAATGATGCTTTGCTTTTTTTCACCCGTCTAAGCAAACCAGACCACTCCTTTACTTAATGTCTTCACTGTTAATTCTTCATTCCTCCCTGCCACCATTATTCAATAATTACACCGACAGCTTCCTTTAAAAGACTGGTGACATTTTTCAAATAGGATAGAGTCTGAAGGCCCTCTAAGAACAGGAGGGCAATAACTTTCTGCTGAGGACAGTAATATGTTTGGACAGTGCAACCAGATGTTATAGAGAGTGTTTGTCCATTGCCTGAGGTTTAAATATATCAAAAAAGCCCACCAAATCATAAGACAGTCATTCTGCTAATGTATGAAATTATGCTGAGATCTGTCGTGATCTATTCAGAGGAAACAAAACAAACTGCATCCCTTTTGCAGGTAATGAAGTACAGGTTCCTTCTGTTTGGAAAACAGAATGCATGATAGAGGAAATGTGAGATTAAGAAGTTAGAACAAATTATGTATTTTGCTAGTTATGTTTTCAGTTTTTAAAATATTGTTTGTAAACCTCCTGTATTCTCATAGCAAATCAAAAACAATGTTAATGAAAAGCATGCCAGGCTGTACCAGATGGTGAAAGAAGGGAAGAAATTGCTGACTGCTGTGAGCTGTTCAGAAATAAGCTACCAGATTGGGAAGCTGGAAGAGCAATGGTTATCTTTAACCAAAAAAGTTGGCCATGAACTACACCGACTGCAAACGTTACTCAAACTCTTGGTCAGGTGGGTATAGGAAAGCAGTTAGAGGTATCTGCTAGAAATTATTTTCTGGTCTCCTGTTGATCTATCTTCTGAAATATGGCAGTGAATTAATAAACATGAGAGCTCCTTTGACCTAAAAATGAGAAAAAAAAACCCCAGCAAAACCAAACACAAAAGCAGTGGTGGTCAGAAGAGTGGCTGCTTCTTACACAGCTGATCTCTCACTGTGTAGATAAGTCATTCACTTCCTGCTTACTGTATAGGATCAATGTTTTAACTGCTGCCATTGCAGAGTCAGTGCAATGGTGAGAGTTAGCTGCATCATGCTGCAATTTTCACATTGGAAGTGTTAATAGAAGCTCTGATCATGCTGCCGTAAGTATTTTGGCCTGCTACAAATGCAAGCTAGCCTTGATTCATATGGAAAGGTGTAATGTGTCAGTCTGTGCATGTACACTATCCATCTTACAAACATCGAATACTGGCTGATACACTTTTCTTTTGAAGGTCTTCAAAGGGGAAAGACCCAATGTTTTCACATGCCCCAAGCCAACTGTCAGTGCAGTCCTGGCAGTCAGATGGAGAAAATTTGGGGCTCTATATCACAGTCCACCAGCTGATGTACCAATCATACCTTGTCTGTGTGCTCTGAGCTCAGGATGGCTAGACCCATAGTGTGGACAGAGCATACTAGTGTTTGTTGGTATTTACCCCTGCTGTGTATTGTGCACTGTGTCTTGCAGTGTGCACAATCTCCTCTGGTGGTTTTGACTTCCAGCAAAGCTTTCTTCTCCCATGTGAGCTTGTCCTGGCAGATGCTGGGTGAATACAGAAAGAGAATTTCAGGGAGAGCAGACCAGCTGAAAAGAGCTGATAGGAACAGTTTTGTGTACATCCAGCAGAGCTGTTGTGTTGCACATTGATCCATCCTGTAGCTATTCTGTTGGGTTATGTAGCAGCACAGGTGCCAGGTAGCACATGCCTCCTAACAGATAGGACAACTTGGAGGGCGAGAAATGTATCCTAGACTCAGCTTGGAGATGTATCTTTGTGTGCTTTGTTTTCTCGGTAGCTACAACGGACACTCAGAGGAACTAATGAAATGGCTGGATTCTGCTCAGCAGAGAATGATTTTTTTGAAGGAGGAGTCTCTCAATGTGGCACAATATCCTGTCACCATCAGGAATAACATCAAGAGCTTGTTTGTAAGTAATTTCTCCTGTCAGGTTTAGGTAAGACATTGTGTCTTCCAGTGAAAATGACCTTTTCAGTGTTGCCGTGTATTTGCCATGACCCAGAAGCTGCCCATATAATACAGCATTGAATGGCTATGTGTCCCAAAGCCACTCCATTATCTGTGTGAGAACCATGAGAATGGGAAGCTACCAAAGACCTTCCTTCAGTTTGGGTGGCCAGATAGAGTACATAAATTGGAATGGAGTCCTCATAATGAACCTAACTGCAAGGCATCACAGCCCAAACAGGAGCTCTTAAACACCTGCAATGTAATAGTATGATTTCTGTCTTGCTCCTGATGCCAAATACAGCAGTTCAGCCAAGCTGATGGGCCACTTACCAACTGAATCTGGAGTGTGAGTGTAGCGAACACTAAGGCTGTTCTTCACTAGGGACCAGGTCTGTGGAGATGGTTTGCCAAAACCAGAGAAGAGAAACGTGCTGAATTATATTTCATGTCTTTGCATGTCCCCTGGTGCTGTGCTCCCCTTCTAGGACTAGTCAGGAGGTTCAGCCCCACTGTGAAGCCTGACAGAAAGAGTCTTGCTCAGTGGGAAAGCAAACAAACATCATGAAGGTGGACTGGTAGGTGTGAGCTGGCCAGAGACCTGAGGGCTGGGGTTTCTCCCTGGACCTCTGTGTGAAGTGGGGATCAGGATATTCCCAATCCCTGTGGAGCAAAAAATGGAATTCAGCATTGTATCAAGGTGGTCAAGAAAAGGCCTTGCCTGCTGCCAGAACATGTTGAGTTTAGGTTTTCTGAACTTTACAAACTTGCTAAAGTCTGGTTGTTAAGGCCTTTGACTGAAAAACTGGTTTGTCTTCTTTATATAAAAAGATATATAAAAATTTACCTTCAAATTTCTCCTATGCATCTCAGACATTATCTAAGGAGATCGATGAAAAATCTTCCCTGAAGTCATCTGTGGTGAGCACTGCCAACCAGCTCTTTCACATGAAGCAAGGTGATACTGCAGCAATTAAGTCATCTTTGGCAAAGATTGAGCAAGAGTGGGGAGAACTGATTACACAGCTCCCAGCCATCCAAGAGAAGCTTCACCAGGTGAGAAGCTGCTGACATCTCTCAGTTCAAGCTAAGTAACGTTGCTGTGGGATTCATTTGACTGCTCCATAAGGCACCTCCTTCCTAGTTTGCTGTCTTCTTGCTCTCAGAATACCCCTGGTATTGTACTGCAGTTTAATTATTGCTGTGTTCTTTCTGGGCTGTTTTGTACGTGTCTATCACATCAGTTTGATGTGTCAGTCTGTGACAGTTAGAATTTTACTTTGAATTTCTGAATTTTCAACCTTTTCTTAAGTCATCTATCCTCTGTAGTACAGGGCTCCCTTTCAAGTTCATACCCCAGTAACTGCAGTTATAGTGCCGAGCCTTTCTAAAATTGTGGGTGTCATCTTCCTTGATCTTTCTAACAAGCGGAGTGTAGGGGATTCATTATGTGATCTTCCCCAGCTTCAGATGGAAAAACGTTCATCACTGGAAGCTGTTGTTGACCTAATGAGCTGGCTGTACGATGTGGAATTTGAGCAGAAATACAAGGAGCCAATAAATGCACAGTGGAGTGCTGCCCAAGTCAGAAGCCTCCTTCAGAAGTACAAGGTAAATGAGAAACTGTAAGTCCAGGCCTTCTGCAAGGTGTTTAACTGTCGAAAGGATGAAAACAGCCTACAAGCACAGTGATATCCTTCACTTTGCTGTTAAGAGGATTCCTTAAACAGTTTGAAAGGTGTCTTAACACCTTCTTTTATAAAAAACTTTTGTGTCCATGGCACACAAAACACTGCCGGCCCTGCAGTACAGCTACTGCCTGCTGTGCTATAATCTCCTGCTGTCCCATCTGTCTTACTTATTTTCTCTGACATTTAGATTATAAAATATGTTTACTAGGAAAGCTTTCCTTCCTTAGGAAGATAGACTCTGTGTTTATGCTGTATTTCAGTCTGTCTTTTCAATAAGGAATACCTTGTAATGGAACTCCATAACCACAGTCCATTTAACAAGATAACAGGGGTTTTGAATACTATGTTTCATCAGCTGCAGTTCACAGGCACGTTGGTACTGCACATACGGCAAGTGCCAACGTAGACATTTCTTTCAAAGTGCATTAGTATAGCATTATGTAACATTTTGGTCTATATCAGTTCGATTTGGTAGTTAGAACATGTAGGTGAGGTGCTGGTTTTAACACCTTGGATATTTAGGCATCGGTTTGTCAGTGTGTCTTCTGCACTTGTCAGCAATGTGGGGATGTGTATGCTGGGAAAAAGCTGGGATCAGGGTCACAAATTCCTACAGGGAAGCAGCTACAGCTTCAGTACCTCTACTGTGGTATTCCCTAGTAGCTTTTTTCCACGTACTACTAGATACAGTAAGGAACCCTTTCCTCTCCTCTTATAAGACCTGAAATTAAAAGGCATTCCCTTATGATATTCTCACTTTGCATGTAGTGTCTCACTCATCTCTGTGGGCAAGGACACTCGTACTGGAGGACACTCTCCTCACAGTTATTCTGATACCAGGTATTTTGATAAAGGAGCATAAGCCCTTGTCTACGAGTTGTGGGAATGTGGGAAGGCCTTGGTCTTAGTATAATCTGGGCCCATGGCAGTGTGATGGTATTGTCCAATAGATAAAGTACTGGATCTTGTACCCGCAGGTTTATTCTGTGCTCCAGCAGTAGTTCTTGCCTTGAGCTAATCACATAATGATAGGGCTTTATTACAAAAAATTCAGTGAATGGAAATAGCTACAAGAATGTAGAATGGTAAAAATTGAGAATTATTCCTACAGCCAGGCGTTTTTCAGAAAAATATTTTAGGCCATGGTTCAGAATAAGCCATCAATGTCCCATGTCTGTCCTTGAGGCATCTGTGGAACTGATCAGAATAAAACTGGCAAACTGATTGTTTTATGTTTTTGTTTTTTCCTATGTCTTCTCTGCCCCCTCCAGGAGTACATGATGGAAATGAACGTTAAACAGTGGACAGTAGATTTTGTTAACCAGTCGCTCTTGCAGATGAGCACTTGTGATGTGGAAAGCAAGAGATATGAAAGGACAGAATTTGCAGAGTATCTTGGAGAAATGAACCTGCAGTGGCACAGGGTGCAGGCATCTTTGAACAG
The DNA here is from genome assembly GCA_002631895.1 of Agapornis roseicollis. Lineage (NCBI taxonomy): Eukaryota > Metazoa > Chordata > Aves > Psittaciformes > Psittacidae > Agapornis > Agapornis roseicollis. Next base: position 291,476 of record NDXB01011420.1, on the reverse strand, counting down.
AAAGGTTTGACTGAGTTCTTCCTGCTTTCTTTCTCACAGCTCTGATCTTGCCTCTGCCAGTGCTCTGTATTGTGCAAGCAGCCTTTCTCTCTGAGTCTGAAAACACTGTTGAACACAGTAAAGTTCCCTGTGTTCTCTGCTGTCTATCCATGCTGCTGCTCATTATGGCAGCCTATGGAGTGGCCTTGTAGCACATCAGCTATCAGCTGGTAGGCAGGCATCTAAACATCAGCAAGGTCTGGGAGGGTAAACTCTCCTGTAACCTGCATGGACAAAAAATAGACAAAACCTACTCTTCATGACAGTCTGGGATGTACTCTAGTTAACAAAACTAGGTGGAAAAAATAAGATTCCTCATATGAAGAAAATACAGTAAGTGACATGTCAACAAAGAAGATCTATATTGAGATAACTATGTAAAAGGAAGAATTCAGGGTAGTGTCTGCAGGGGAACCTGTTAGTGAGATCTCTCAATTGGGGAAAATTGGGGAACTGTGAAATTTGGGGCATTTAAAACTTAATGGGAAAAAATACTGTATGATTTGTGGAAAGAAGAGGTGTTACACTGCTTGGTACAAACAGCCAGGCCATGCTCAGCAAACACAGCACCAGAAAAGCAAACAACCCCTCTACATGCTATATGATGCAAATAAGAAATAGGAATATAGTTAAGCAGTTGGATTTGCCAGAAAAGTAATTAATAAGAAAGAAGTGTTGACAGCTGTATTCAGATAGGGATATATGTGCTGGAAAAGGCACAGCAGGGATCTGTTTCCAGTCCTGCTCCAGCCCTGCTAGGTCACTGGAAACAGTTTGCTGTATGTCTGCATCCTGCTTCTGAAGTAATTAAATATGCTTTCCTAATGGAGTGCTTTGAAGAACAGCAGCTATAGTTAAATTCTGCATGTAGACTAACTATAGATCATCTTCTCAGTAGAAAATCTGTTTCAGGCAGTGCCTTGGAATTATTGTAGTGAGGCTACAAAATAATCCATGCATCCAGAATTAGATGCCACTGCCTATATGCCCCAGTGTCTAGAAAAGCTAATGTGATTCGTGATATAGGGAAGATTAGAATCCCAAAATACAAGCATGAGGCTGCTAGAATGCAGCCTTTTACCAGCACATCCCTTTTTCATCTCTTTTTCTTTCCTGAATGTACAGGAAGAAAGCTGTGCTTTGGGCAGCTTTAGGAGAAGCTGCTTACCCTTAATCCAGATACAAAGACTGCTGGACAAACAGCAAAGTCCCAAACTTTTCTAGCTCAGAAAGCCTTCAAGAAACATGTTCAAGTAGAAAATCTGGTTCCTGCACAATTGAAACTTTCCATTATGGAATTCCAATTGGAGGGGGAAGTTATCTTCTCTAACCATTTTCAAGAAACTGCATTCTAGGATTTAATAGATCCTCAAGGCCTAAGATTGAGGATAGGAGACTTGAGGTGCCTTGCTTGTTAGTAACTTTGTTGGTGGGTTTGAGGAAGAATGAGGCTTTCAGACTCCATATGAATATGTCCACATAGCCTAGGGTCCCGCGCCTTGTCCGGTCTACAGGCATCCATCTCTAAAACCCACACTGTTGTGTTTTCTTCCTAGGGAAAAGGTCAGATCCTAAAAAGACAGTAAAACTTTTCAACTTCTCCTTTCAAAATGTTTTCTCTTAATAGTACTTTCAATGTAGATACTGTCATCTCAGTTTTTGTCCTGGAAGGGGGAGCCCTGTTTCTGCTCACCTCTAGGTTTAAGTAAGTTAAAATACTTCTGTAACTTTCAGATACAAGACCTGGAAGATGCTTTGGAGGATATTACTGAAAATGAGAACAAAGCACAGAATCTACACAATTGGCTGGAAGCTCAGAGTGAGCGACTGAGGTCTTTACAAACTCCAGCAAGTCTGATCTCTGCACAGAACACATTAGATGATTGCAAGGTAAAGCCTTGTATGTGTGATGTTATTGTAAAAACATTTAGGACTTTGTTGAATCCAGACTAAAGAACTGCAAAGATTTTAACAGAAAAAATACAAAGAAAGTTGGTGTTTTCTAGAAGAATACTACAGTGTAATTCTAACTAAAGCATGTTAGATTCAGGTGATAAAGAGCCAGATCCACTTTGTCCTGGGTTCAGCAGTAGCAGTCATTTTTCTTCCTCTTAGTAGTTGGTGCAGTGCTGTGTTTTGACTTTCAGCCTGGGAACAGCCTGATAAAACCAATGGTTTTAGTTGTTGCTCAGTAATGTTTACTCTGAGCAAGGACTCTGTGAGTCTCATACTCTGCCAGGGAGGAGGGGAAGCCCAGAGAAAGCAGAGACAGGACACCTGACCCAAACTAGCCAAAGGGGTATTCCATACCACAGCACGTCACGCCCACTATATAAAGTGAGGGCAGTTACCCAAAAGGGCTAGATCACTGCCAGGGTTGGGCTGGGTATCAGTCAGTGGGTGGTGAGCTGTTTTGGAATTGCTGGGGTGAGTGGCTTGAGAGAGGATGCCTGCAACACCAGAGTGGAGTGAGGGGAGATCAGTGTCCAGGAGCCTCACCTCAGAGCAGCAAGAGCCACCAAGGGAGCCTCAAGTCCTCAACAGGACTTGCCCAGGTGCAGCATCTAAGCTCACATGAGGAGCTGACTCACTGGGGTCACAGCCAGGAGGAGCAGCACCAGCCCTGAATGGGTAAAAACGTGCCCCAGGGAGTGCAAACAAGCAGGAATGAGGCGAACAGAGCAGGTCGAGGCAGTTTGCACAGGAAGGCAAGCGGGATGGTGAGCACTCGCCGTATGACCAGGGCCTGGTCTGGGACCTCTGCTCTGGCTGCCCCGGTGGTGGCCCATGTAGGTTCCCAGGCAGAGCCGACGAGAGGGGAGGCTGCAGGCAGAGCTCGGGGAGTAGAGAGTGCCTGCACTCGTCTGGTGAGGGAGGTTGCATGACAGGCAGGGCTGCACTCAGTGCTCACTGGTGGAGGTCCTGCAGCAGGGGCTGAGCTGTGGGATGCTGTCAATAGGCTGCAAGATGTCAGGGAAGCTGAGAGGAAGCAGGACTGCTTGCTCTAGGCCCAAACTGTGCAGGGGCCTCAAGTTTCCCCTCTGGAAGGAGGGAGGAAGGAGACTGCTAACCTGGGAAGCTGGCAATTAGTAATGAAAAAAAACAACAAAAGAAGGAGGAAGAGAACAGTTAAAAGCAAGGGGCTTCCTCCTAAATCTGTTGTCCCCACCCAGAACCGCTTCTTGGTCCTGCTGGGGCCTAATGAGGAAACACACTTGCATCAGGAACAGCCAGCTGGGGCACTGGTAAAGAAGATCTCTACAAGTGCTGCCAGGAAAAAGCAGCGGGTTGTAGTAGTAGGGGACTCTGCTTTGAAAGGGACGGAGGCACCCTTCTGTCAGCCTGACCTGGTCTCAAGGCAGGTGTATTGCCTACTTGGGGCAAGGATCAGGGACGTTGCAGAAAGGCTGCCTGCTCTAGTAACTCCCATGGACTATTACCAACTTCTAGTGATCCATATGGGTGCTAGGGATATAGATAGTAGTAGCCTGGGGGACATAAAGAAGGACTACAGAGCCCTGGGAGAGGTGGCTAGGGGCTCTGGAGCTCAGATTGTTTTTTCATCCATTCTCCAGGATACAGGGGAGGACCTTAAAAAAGCTAGGAGGATTGGGCAGGTTAATAAATGGTTACAAGAGTGGTGTCATAGTCAAGGGTTTGGGTACCCTGAACCACAGGATCCAAGTTTGTAGGTCAGGTCTACTGGGGCCTGGTGGACCTGCTCCGATAAATAAGGGGAAGAGTGGGCTTGGTAAGGGGCTTGCCAGACTTGTCAAGGATGCTTTAAACTAGATGTGTTGGGGGAGGGGGCATAGTTCCATCCCAATATGCCCAGTCAGTCACCACCACCTATAATAAATGCTTGGAGCAACGTAGTGATATTCCAGCTGCTCCAGCCAACGAGCTGGCCTCATTTGGAGCTTGGCTCAGGTGTCTCTATACAAACGCCCATAGCATGGGGAAAAAACAAGAGGAATTAGAGATGTGTGCCCGTCTACGGGGGTATGATATAATAGGCATCACAGAAACATGGTGGGATGGCTCCTATGACTGGAGTGTTGGAATGGTAGGTTACAGGCTTTTTAGGAAAGACAGGCCCGGTAGGCACGGAGGGGGAGTTGCCCTTTATGTTAGGGACAGGCTGGAGACTATGGAACTCTCTCTGGGGACAGGTGAGCAGTTAACAGAGAGTTTGGGGGTCAGGGTTAAAGGGAAGACAGTGATGGGAGACATCACTGTGGGGATCTGTTACAAACCGCCTGATCAAGAGGACTCTGGATGAAGCATTCTACAGACAGATAGGAACAGCCTCACACTCGCAGGCCCTTGTTCTCCTGGGGGACTTCAACCACCCTGATATCTGTTGGAGGGATGGTACGGCCTGGCACAAGCAATCCAGAAGGTTCCTCAGTTGTGTGGAAGACAACTTCCTTCTGCAAGTAATAGAGGAGCTGACAAGGAGAGGTGCCCTGCTTGACCTTGTGCTCACCAACAGGGAAGGGCTCGTTTGGAATGTGATGCTCCAGGGCAGCCTTGGATGCAGTGATCATGAGACGGTAGAATTCGAGATCCTCAGGAAAGTGAGAAGAGTGTGCAGCAAACTCACGGCCCTGGACTGCAACAGAGCAGACTTTGACCTCTTCAGGAACCTGCTTAGTAAGGTTCCATGGGATAGAGCCCTGTTGCATGGCTGAAGAATCACACAAAATTGGTTTTAGAGACGGCATGTTTAAACTTTTCACACAGAAGGTTTTCCTATGGTCTTGTCAAAAGATCTTATTTCTCTTCCTTTTTTTAATGTATTTTTTGTTTTCTTCTTTTATTTAGGAGCTAGAAGATCAACTTGTAACTAAATCCAGAACTCTTGATGAGCTCAAACAGTGTTTGGGTTTGAATAGTAGTGCAGAACAAACCCCAGAAGTTCAGCCTATCGCATTAGCTGAGCTGAGTGAAATGCTGAAGAGCCTTACAAACCAGGTAAAAGCTTTGTTTGCTTTCAGATTTCCTCCACTACATGTTTTTGCTACCTTCTGACTGATGTGCCAGGCCATCTGATCCACACAGTCCAGTAAACCTGGACTGGTTCTCTACTTCAACTGTATTACTCATTGCTAAGTTCTGAGTCATTGTCATGCTTGTTGTTGGGGTTTGAGTAGTCACAGGTACTGGTCACAGGAACTAAAACAGCTGCTGGGGTTTGAGTGGCTGCAGTGCTTGTCAAGGGGATAAAAGTAACTGCAATTGCTGCTGCTGGAGTTTGAGCAGATACTGATCATCAGAATTTGAGTAGTCAGAGTGCCTCTTGTGGAGGTAGAGGTGGCTCCAGTGCTTGTCACTGGAGTTTGAGTAGCTCTACAGTGTGTGTCGCAAGGGCTGAAGCAGCCAAAATCCTTGTCACTGGAATTTGAGTAGCCACAGTGACTGGCACTGAAGCTTGAGTTCCCCTTCTTCTCCTTCAAGCCACAGTGCTTCTCATGCAGGTTGGAATATCTCACATGTAGCTGTTTAAGCATAAGCAAGATATGAACTGTATTCAACAACATACTGGTTCCTAGTGATAGGGCCAGGCTGGTTTAAGCATCCCAAGATGCTGAAAGAATAGTCAAAATTTTCAAAATTCTCAAATGCAGCTGTAAGTAACCTGGTGAGGGAGATAAGATATCCTCCATTGGTTGGCATTCAGAGGAGAAATGGCAAAAGGTGTAATTAGTAATAGTTCCTGTTAGATGACTGCAAAAATATAGAGGTGATGAAAATGCTGAGAATACATACCAGATAAGATTCATGACCAGCAATTCTACTGTATCACAAGCCACTATTATAAAGCACAACAAAACAAGAACCTTAGCTCAGGCACCAAAGCAATAAACACCAAAACGAGGAATGCAGGCTGCAATTACGGTGTTACAGAACTCTGAGACCAAGTGCAACAACTGCAAGAGCAAATAAATCAACACTGTGAATAGTGGCTATTAATGAATGCTTATACATTGGCGATACATGTATATAATGCTTATACATGGCAATACAATGAATGCTTATAGCACATTTGTTTTGACAAACCTTGGTCAAATCTGTCATTGTCTCAACCCTTTGATCCCCACGCTGGGTGCAAAAAAGGACTGTTGTGGTTTAAACCCAACCGGTAACTAAGTACCACTCTTCCTTTTTTTTCTTTTTTCATTTAGAAGCTAGAAAATCAACTCACAACTAAATACCTAGTTCTTCATGAGCTCAGACAGTATTTGGCTTTGATTAGTAGTGCAGAACAACAGCCAGAAGCTCATTCTCTCAGGATAGTTGAGCTGTGTGAAATGGACAGACTTGTAAACCAGGTAAAAGCTTTGTTTTAGTTTAGTTTTCCTCCAGTGCATATTCTTAGCACCAGTGTTATCAGTATTCTTCATAGGATGGCAGAAGCTGGTACAAAAGAGGTGCAAAGTATTCCTTATTTTTAACCTTCATAAGATTTTCTTTTGAAGTCTTTACCATAAGTAAGTTAATGTATTTCCAATGTTGAAAGAGCAAGTTTGATCTCAAAGTAGTAGTAGTAGATAATCTGCAGTTTAATAAAATTTAAAAATCATAGCACTGCTATTTTTCTGTCAGGTTGGAAACAGAAACCTGTTTCCTCTTACTTGATCTGCTTCTCTTTCATGCCCTGGTCTTTCTCTCCTGTAGTACACTGTTGGAAGGTACTTAACTCCTGCCCCATTCTCACTGTAGCTATTCCATCCCCCAGCTATTCTCTTGTCCAAACAACTGGATGGATTTCACTATCTTCAAATCCTATGTAGTTTCCAGTTGTTTCAAGGAGCATCTGGCAGATTGGTTTCCCATGCAAATTGACTCTCTGGCAGTTTGTCTTTGTAGTTATATTCTCTTTATACTTGGAACTAATCTTTTTAAACTAGATTTAATTGATAGGCACAGAAGATATAGTAACGAGTACATTTATTTAGATGCAAATTTGTGATAATAAACAACCATCTGCTGCAGAGAATGTCTGCATGTGCAGTGAAACACTGAACACTGCTTACTTCTCATGGATGACTGCTCTCAGCACAGCCAGGATGTGATTTCAGATATAGGTCTAAGGAGATGCAATACCTTGATTGTGTTGTTCATAGGTTGATCTTGAGACTGTGAGCCTGTGGCCCAGACATTTCATGAGCATAATGTCTTTCCATCTTCCTTGTGTGGCAGTAATTAGCTGCAGGCTACAAAAATAAGTAAAGATTCCTCTCACCTATACCATGATTCAGATACGAACAGGGATGATTAATCCATCAATATGTGCATGCCTGGAACTTGGATACTAAGATACAACAAGCTATTTAGGGTGAACTGTGGTGTAGAAAAGTTTTCATCTTCCGCTGTGCGGATTCATAATAAGAACTGAAATATGGCATCTGTTTTTGTCAGGTCCTGTGCTTGTTCATTTGCCTGGTTTTCACGCTCTTAAAAGTATCCTGTACTAGCATGACTGAAAATAGATATTGAACTAGATGAATATTTAATCTAACCCAGGATAAGCTTCAGCAGGGCCAAGTGCAAGGTCCTGCACCTGGGTCAGGCCAGTCCCAAGTACAAGTAAGAGGCTGGGTGGAGAATGGATTGCGAGCAGCTCTGAGGAGAAGGACCTGGGGCTGTTGGCTGATCAGAAGCTCAATGTGATGCAGCAATGCACACTCACAGCCCAGAAAGCCAACCATATACTGAGCTGCATCGAAAGAAGTGTGACCAGCAGGTCAACAGAGGTTATTGTTGCCATCTACTCTGGACTCCTGAGACCTCACCTGGAGTATTGCAGTCAGCTCTGGGGCCCCCAGCACAAGAGGGATATGGACCTGTAAGAATTAGTCCAAAGGAGGGCCATGAAGATGATCAGAGGGCTGGAGCACCTCTCCTGTGGAGACAGGCTGAGGCAGTTGGGATTGTGCAGCCTGAAGAAGAAAAGGCTCTGAGGAGACCTTAGAGCAGCCTGCCAGTAATTAAAGGGTCCTACAAGAAAGCTGGAGAGGTCTTTTTTGCAAGGGCATGTAGTGACAGGGCAAGGGGGAATGGCTTTACACCAGAAGAGGAAAGACTTGGATGAGATATTAGGAAGAAATTCTTTACTGTGAGGGTGGTGAGGCACTGGCACAGGTTGCCCAGAGAAGCTGTGGCTGCCCCATCGATACCAGTGTTGAAGGCCAGGTTGGATGGTTGAGTAATCTGATTTAGTGGAAGTTGTCCCTGCCCATGGCAGGGATGTTGGAACTAGATGATCTTTAAGGTCCCTTCCAACCCAAACCATCCTGTGATCGTATAATATGCCTTATATACTTACCAGATAGAGAAGGATAAAAAGAACAAATAATGATGAATTAGGATTGTGGTTTTGTGTTTGCAGTGTCTAGGACTATGTGGCAAATGGAAACCCCAATGTAAACAACTGCAGCAATTAAATAGACATAGAAAAGAAAGCGGATATCTATAATTTAGTTTTATATAAGAATCCTGAAGTTCCTAGACTGTGATTCAGAGGGGCCTGCATTATTAAAGTACAATGGGATAAGAGAGATGATACCTCTCCTGAGTATCATAGTAGCATCTTCTTCTGTACAAAGCAATTTCTGTTCAAATTTTCTGTAAAAGGAAACTTGATCTCTGGATCAAAGTATTCACTTCCTAAGAATATTAAGGCTCTCAACTTCTTCCCCTGTCAGGTTGATTTTGACAGGAAGAAATAAGCAGTTCATTATTGCAGTATCTTTTACTTTTTGGGTTCTTCTGGAGTTTTGGCTGACAGAATAGTGCTATCTTTGAACCCTGGTTGAATTTCTGTTTCTGTCAAATACGCGTGGTTTGAAGCCTACATGTCGTGGTTTAAACCCAGCCACACAACTCGTTCACTCACTCAACCCCCCTTTCTTGCCCTCCCCTGCTTCCAGAGGGAAGTACTTTCCAAGTAGGAAAATACTACAGTTCTTTGGATTGTCATGGAGTGAGCACTGATCTTAGATTTTACGTCAATTTAAGATGGTTTATATGTCAACACTACCTAAGAAGTAATAACAAGAGTGATTCATTTGCAGGTTGCACAGTTAAAGACCTCAATGCAGTCAATACTGGAGCAGTGGAGAGTATATGAAGAAGCTTATGAAGAAGTCAGCCTGATGACGACAAGATATTTGTACTGCATAGACCAGTGCAAACCTTCTGAGGTGTCACTGGAAGCTTTGAAAAACCAGGTCAAAACTCTTCAGGTAAATCTACTGAAGTTGTCTTACTTCTGAAAATAACTTTCTTCCTGTGCCTTTAAACAAACAGACAAAAAAGCCCCAAACACCACTGAAAAAAAAACATAGAAAAATTTATCTGAGCAAAGTCAGTGGAATTTTATCATTTTTTCTTTTACTTCCAGAGATCCTTTGGTGTGAGGGGTCCCTGCCCATGGCAGGGGGGTTGGAACTGGATGATCTTAAGGTCCTTTCCAACCCTAACTATTCTATGATTCTATGATACTGAGGACTATTTTTAGACTTCTGACTTTATTTAGTGCATAAATTCAACTTCATTGAAAGTTAGGTACCGAAGTTCAAGAAATAAGTACAGGTCAGCTGCTAGCCTGTCTCCCAGCAGAGCCTCCATTTTGGATTGCAAAGATCCCTTGGTGTTTTTAGTCTTCTGCACATGCTGAAAGGCATCCCAATGTGATGCATCAGGTCCTTATGCAGCCATGGACAGGGGTTGTCAAGTCAACTTTATTGCCAGTAGAAATTTTCCTGAAACAGTGGCCTAAAATAAAAACTGTTCTGGTTTCTAGTGAATTAATTTAATCAGTTCAATGAGGGGGTTCTGTAAGAGCAAGCAAATTACCTCCTGAACCTCTTTATTTTTTAAACTTGAGCCATTTCACCTCTTTTTAGGATCAGGCATTATTACATTTTTCACAAACGTTTTGATCCATGCTGCAAACATGTGACATTATTGCTGCCCTATCCTTATCAAACTCTAAGGGAAACTGTACTTAAGTCGTTCATCTCCACAACTAATTGCTCTAATCCATTTTGCAGTCTCTTCAAGATGAATCAGAGAACAATGAAGAATGTTTGGCCAAGCTCCAGGCTGCTGCCAGTAACCTGAAGAAGAAGTGCTCTCCCTCCTTTGCAGAGATTATTGAACAGAAGTGCACGGAGGCACACACTAGGTAAGCATGCAGAAAAGACCCCCAGTTATTAGTATTTAAAAAAGAAAAGTTGCTGAAGCAGAACTTGAACATCTGTCTGATTTGTAAATACAACCTGATTTGTAAATACACCCTAATACAACTCACCTGTCTAAGGGTACCTATGTGGTGGATTACTGAGGCTACCTTTTTGTGATGGAGCAGAGCACAAAATGGTGCTGTGTTAGTGGGCTTTCAATAGCATTGGTATGAATGCAAAGAAACTCCCACAGGAATCCTACACTAAATCATACTCTGGAGGAGAATCTGCTAGGGAAATGCTCTTATCTTTTGATATGTTGGCAGGTGGAACTCAGTAAATGAAGACATCACAGATCAACTGCGGGCAGCACAAGCGACCCTGCAGCTTTTGGAGCCCTTTGATTCTTCATGCACGGAGGCAGCAGCCAAGTTACAACAGCACAGAGAGCAGTGCACTCAGCTCTTGGATGCTCACATGCCTGAGGATAACATGATAGAAACCCTGACAAAGCGGATACAAGATTTAAGGGTACATAAATATGGTTTGATTTGGGGTTTTTTTGAGCAAGAATACCTGCTTCCCCCTCCTCACCCAAATCCAGGCAGTGGAAAACTTAAAAATCTGTGGATTTTTCCAGTAACAAACACTTTGTATTTCCTTTAAATCCAAGATCCTGGTCCCAAACCAAATGAGAGAGTTGGCATAGGATGGGAAGAGAGAGAAGGGAGCAATTGTCTTGGCCCCTTTCTGCTCTATACAAAGAATCAGACCTGTGGTGGAAAGAATCATTAAACAAAAATTATTTACTTTATGGGGCACTGCTTGGGAGGAGAGATAACATCTACTAGAACTGGGGAAAAAAGACCAGTTTTCCAAAACACTGGACTGTTTTGAGGTCTTCTACAGTTTTCAGATAGGCTTTATTTGGGTTTGGTACTTTTTTTTTTAGCCTGGTCTGATAAATTCACAGATTTCTAAGCTTATTAGATTATTCTAAATGCTTCTGACTTCAGGCAAATGAGATCTCATGCTGAGACTACAGGGTACAGTTCACTCTCTCAGGCAGCAAAGCTGTCATTAGGTTCTCACACTGCAATAAAGAAATATAATAATCCTGTTTCAGGACAGAGCAATGATTAATCATGCTTTATGCACCTCTAGCCACACATTGGAAGGGGTCCAGAGTTACCCCATTGTGCTTGCGGCCAATTAAGAAACTTCACATTATGAGAAAGAAAACTCATATATTTCTTCCTATGTCAGAAACAACTCACAGCAGCAAAGTTTAGACCAAAACATTTTCCCTTTCTTCTGATATGTTAATGGCTGTGCCATAGATTTATCAGTATGTCAGCAAAAAGGCATCACATTTTCTGGAAATTTCTGGGAAGAGTTCTGCACCTGCTGAGCAAGGCATGACCACTAGAGTGCCGTTAACAGTGTAGAACCTGTCCTGATGGGTGTGAGTAGGATAGGTAGCATTTATTGTGGGGTTTTTTAAAGTGACTAGTTAGAATAATGGAGATCAGTGATATGGCATATGATTATGCGCATTTGAAAATGCATACGCATTACAAAACTGTATTTTAATATCTCTAATCTTTTCCTCTAGTGTATATTAGGAAAAATTATGGGTTTATAGAACTCTGTCACCACAATAAATAAAAATAAATGCAGAGAGAGGGTAAGAAATCAAACCAGGTTTTTTACTAAGTGGCTGAAGTGACAGTTTACAGCATGATCCATTCCAAAGACAGGGGTTGGGAACCAAGTGCCATCTTGCTTTTTAGGGAAACATGTCTATTCTTTGCTATCAATCAGAAGTCTTTGTTCAATACTCACAGGAAAGACAATATATGGTGGCAAATTCCAGGGGGTTTCATGGCTAAAAGTAAACTGCAGTTGTCCAGGTTAAAAAAAAAATCAATGAAGTACATTGAACAAGTACAACTTGACTTATCTTGTGCTGTCTTTAGGGTTTAAATTTATAGCACCATTTCTGCAGTAAAAGGGAACAAATAAAACCAAATCCATAGTCCTCCATCACTAAGGGATCCAAAGTACTGATGTATTTGTAATATAATGGCATTTCTCATCTGCAGCATGGGCCAGTTTATCCATCTGCTAGTGTATTTTCATTCTATAGAGGAGAATATTCTGATTTCTCTCCCTAATCTCCTCTGTAGTGGTAGCATCCCACTGCCCGAAGTCCCTGGTGTTCACTGAACTCTGAACTGCACCTTTTCTAACACTAGAGTCAATGGATGCACTTCCAATTATCCTCCCAGTAAAAGACTGAGACTTTCACCGTAGCCGAATTTGGCTCCCAGGGGAGATCAACAAAAAGAGCTCAGTTACAGAAAAAAAGATACTAAATGAAATTGGCACATGACTGATGATCTGATTCACTTGCTGACTTTTTTCTTTCCCCTTCTCTCATCAGAATTTACAGCAGGACCTTCTAAACATAACAGTGTGCCGTGACCAGATTTCTTTGATGGCTGTTAGAATAAAACAGCAGGCTGGAGTAGCTGTACAAGCCTTTCTGTTGGAGAAGATGGAACCACTCCAGAGACCATTCTATTTGGAAAAGACGATACAAAGGAAGTTACATGAATTTGAGGTATTTTTTTTTTTTTGAATATTAAATCAGCTACCATTCATTCCTTATTCAAATGTTCTGCTTTGATGTTCTAAAAGATGTAGAGCATAATTTTTACAAGAAAGAAGAAACTTTCCCAGTGCCCTTCTCCCTGACCCAAAGAAACCAACCTAGGGAATAAAAAAGTTTAATTCCAGCCCTAGTTATTTCCCCTGACAGAGTGCATGCAAGCTACAAGGCTACACTGTCTCGGCTGCAGGCACATGGGAACATACCCTGTGTGTACCTCAAAGGAAACTCATCATCACAAGTTTCTTTCCTCTGATAAGTTTTGGCTTTCCAATTTCACAAAATTCAAACATCCCAAGCTACAAAAAGGTATCACAGGTGCCCTTATTCCTTCCAGATAGAGACAAATCTCTCAGGATTTAGAGATTCAGTTTTTCTGTCCTCTGCTTTGGCTTAGATTTTTGTCTTATCCAGTGCAAAAAGAAAAAGTTCAATGAGTGAGTTATAAATACAGTGGAATTTGGATTTAACATCTGTTTGGTTTCCTGACTGTGCTGCTTATTGCACCTTTTTTGTATACTGTGTATTAGATTTTTGTATACTGTGTATTTTGTATACTGTGTATTAAATAATAATTAACATAAATATGCAATATTTACCCTAGTTCAATCTTCTACAACTGGAGGAGTTCAACAACCGCCTTGAAACACTGGAGAGTAATGTCAATAATTGCATTGATGCCTTTGATAGTCTCTTTCTAGCAGGAGAAACAGACAACTCAGAGTTGCTCATGGTATGTTTGGATTGCCAAGTACAAAAAGATAGTACTCAGTGTCCCAAGCATTATAGTTACCGCATTTCCATCAGAGTAACTATAATCTCATCCAAAACACAAAAAAGCAATGATATAAGTTCATAAAAAGTCTAGATATGCATTGCAGGCCAAACACCTGCATGGAGGTGAGGAAACTCACATAGATTTGAGATCGATGGAAGATGCTTTTCCCCAGATTTGATGTGGAGCTAACCTGTTGCCCTGAATTTAGGGTCAAAGTAAATCATAGAAACAGTCACAGAATCATAGACTGGTTTGGGGTGGAAGGAACCTTAAAGATCATCTAGTCCCCTCCCCCTGCCATGGGCAGGGACACCTTCCAATAGACCAGGTTGCTCAAAGCAACCCATTCAACCCATCCAACCTGGCCTTCAACACTGCCAGGGATGGGGCAGCCACAGCTTTTCTGGGTAACCTGTGCCAGTGCCTCACCACCCTCACAGTCTTTGCTCTTTCAGTTTAAAGCCATTCCCCCCATGTCCTGTCACTACATGCTCTTGCAAAAAAGATCCTGTAATTACTGGCAGGCTGCTCTAAGGTCTCCTCGGAGCCTTTTCTTCTCCAGGCTGCACAATCCTGACTGTCTCAGCCTGTCTCCACAGGAGAGGTGCTCCAGCCCTCTGATCATCCTCATGGCCTCTTCTTGTCTCATTCATACAGGTCCAATTCCTTCTTATGTTGGGGACCCCAACATATGGGTTCCAGCATTTGAGTATCTGTTCGGTACTGTTGGAAAAATGGACATTGTGTAAAGGAATTGGGAATTTTTTGTTTCCTATAGCTGAAGTTAGACAGAAATGGTTTGGGGGTTGGCTGAGCATTTTGGATGCATAACATTCAGATGCTTTCTACAGAAGAGAATAGGCTTCTGTATTTCTTTGAAATGCATGAAAGGCAGTATTTTTTGCAATTAATTTGACTTTTTTTTTTTTACTTCCAGAATCACACCCTGAAGCTTGCTGCACTTTCTCCAAGCGTAGAGAGTTTGAATGAAGCAAGCATTAAGTTGCCACTCAGTGACTTCACCCTGAAGAAAATGCAGAGCCTGATACGACAGTGGAGTCAGAAAACAGCAGCTGCTCTGGAATACTGCAGGTCTGAAATGCAAACACAAAATCACCACTAACCATTTCTGTGAGAATAATCAAAACCAAGTTAAAGCATGGGAAATCTTGCAATGTGTTCTCAACTTTCTCAGGAGCTTTCCAAGCTTGAACTCTTGCCCTTTCAGTAGCTATCAGTATTCCAAATCACTTGGAGCAAAAATCTGGATATTCATAGGTGAAGAAGGTAGCAAAGTGCCAAGCAAAACCCTACCATGTTATTATTACCAACTGCATGTTGGACAATATGCAAGCATAGGCAGAAAAACAACCACCGACACAATCGTTTCTGATTATTTCTTTTGTTTTACAGCATGGAAACTCAAAATGATGAAAAGAAGTTCTTTCACAAATGTGAAAACTGGATGAAATTCCTAGAAAAAATGAAAGAGACCTCAAAAACAAATATTCCAGTACGGTTTGAAGAACTGCAAGAGCAACAAAGACTGTATGAGGTAAACTCCAAAAATGGAAGCATCTTGGGGGGAAATCACTAAAAATGCTACACCTTTTGAAATTAGATTGGGCAGAGTTTTGCAGAGCATTTCGCTCTTAAAATGTGGCCTTGTACTTATTGAGAGGAAAACTTTGAAATGTAAAAATCATTTTTCAAAATGGATGGCTCCTATTTTTGCAGCAGTCAGACCTTTAGGAGTGCATCCTCAAGTGCTGTGTCATGGAAGTCCTAGATTTCTCCAACTGTGAGGTTGCTTGCCAGCCTGTCTGTCCAGGGGTACTGAAGCCTGTGGCAACTAGCTAGGCAGTTTGTTGGCAATCTGGCAGGAACCTTAACAGTTTCTGGAAGAACTGCATTGAAAACAAAATGTTTTCACCGCATATTTCTATTTTGACCAGTTGTCAGATTTTGGTGGAAACCTGTTTCTCTGGCATTTTCCTAAACACTTGCTAGTTGTTAGTGTTTCACACCAGTGTGATACTGTCCGTTTAGAGGAGAAGGTACACTGCATGCTAGTGGTAGCATGTGGATGCAATTCTAAGCAAAGTGTCTGTCTACAGACTTTGTCCTAGTGGTGGGAGGGTGGGAAAGCAACCAAAATACAGAAAATAAATAAAGTAAAACCAAATGGTAAATGCTAAACATCATGAACAGTTAGGGTGGCCTTTGTGCTGCCCCAGTGGAGCATAGCTTGACACTACCCAAAGTGCTGTCACAAATTCCATGGGGTGTTAAGTGGTGTTAGTGATACTCATTAGGGTCTACAGAAAGTTATTTTCTCTCTTTTACTTAGACTCTCCAGTTCAATTCAGTCATTGATTTCTAGAATAAACTGATACTTGTGCTAAAGAGTAAATTCACCCTTATAGGTAGTTTTTTAATACATTTTCTATGGATTTCTGTCTAGATTGTATTTCTCCTGAATGAGTCCAGTAAACTTTAAGCATCAGATTACTTACGTAGCTCGTGGTGGGTTCTGCTATTGCATATGTGCAAATTCCTCCTGCTATCCAGAAAGTGTGGAAGCTTTTAGCATGCATTTGATGCTAGCTCTTGAAAATCATAGAGCTTTCAGCATTAAAATTAAATAAAAGCTGTCCCTCTAGAGGAACAGAACCAGCTTTCACAGCAAAAGTTGTTCAATGGATAAAACTTGTTTTTTATGGTATTTTCAGATGCTGCAAACTGAGATTTCCATAAGTCAGCAAACATTTAATTCTATCATAGCAAAAGTTCTACTCTCCTTGGAATCTGGAGAAGCAGCACAAAGGTAATCTATCAGTTTTTCTCCCTAAGATCTCGGTAATTTAATGAATATGCTTTCTTCCTTGGATGTATTGAGTCTTTGCTCTCATGAGGACATAAACTCTAATTCTTGAGTTGATTCATGCTTTAAATAACTTTGTGGCACATTTTGCACAAGTGTGAAGAGATGCAAAGACAACGAATTGCCCCGGCCAGACTGTGTTTTCGATCGTAACTGGATGTTCTGCCTAACAAAAATAATTACTCCTGAACAGGAGGCTTCCTTGTCTACTGCTATCCTGCAGTTGTTGAAACTACAGTGGTTGAGAAGCTACTTTCTAACAGAGCATAATGAGAATGCTGCATATGAAGGATCCTTTCTCTCTTTCTAGACTTCTGCTTTTTAAAGTGCAGAGGTCTGAGATAATCCACGTTTTCCCTGGCACACATGATAGGGCATCGAGTCACTAGCACACAATCCAATACATATGGTAACTAAACCTGTTTTTTTAAGATACTCTTACTTTTCTCTCGATCAATGTAGAGTGAGAAGCAGCAAGTAATAGTTGTGAGCAGAGGTTCAACTGCCTTAGGTGTTTCTGCTGTGAACATATCACCTCTCTCTGCCAGAACTTGCTGCTCCCAGAGATGTGCAGGACATTGTGTGCTCCCCTTGACCACTTCAGTACAAAAGCCATAGCTTAGCTTAAAGCTGCTAGGGAAGTAGGACTAAACTAAGCAAAACTGCTGGATTTTTGCATGGGAGCTAGCTCCACAAATGCAGGTGTTTGTGTAAGAGCTATTCTGAGGGCCAGGGCCTCCTGTAGAGGAGCAGAATTGATAGATGGGAGTGGTCTTAATCACTCCAGCTAGACCTGCTGGATCTATGTACTGGGCTGCATCAAAAGAAGTGTGACCAGCAGGTTAAAGGAGAAGTTAGCCTTCCCCTCTGTTCTCCTCTCGTGAGACCTCACTTGGAGTGCTGAGTGGAGTTCTGATGTCCTCAACATAAAAAGGATGTGGAGCTGTTGGAGCAAGTCCAGAGGAGGGCCACGAGGATGATCAGGGGCCTTGAGCACCTCCCATACGAAGTCAGGGTGAGAAAGTTGGGGCTGTTCAGCCTGGAGAAGAGAAGGCTGCGTGGAGACCTCATAGCAGCCTTCCGGTATCTGAAGGGGGCCTACAAGGATGCCAGAGATGAACTCTTGTTCAGGGTCTGTAGCAATAGGACAAGGGGTAATGGGTTTAAATTTAAACAGGGAAAATTCAGGTTAGATTTAAGGAAGAAATTCTTTACTATGAGGGTGGTGAGGCAGTGGCACAGGTTGCCTAAAGAAGTGGTAAATGCTCCATCCCTGGCAGTGTTCAAGGCTGGGTTGGACAGAGCCTTGGGTGACAGTCTAGTGTGAGGTGTCCCTGCCCTTGGCAGGGGGATTGGAGCTAGATGATCTTAAGGTCCTTTCCAACCCCAACCATTCTAGGATTCAGTGATCTAACCATGTTGTAGAAGAAGCCAAAAAATGGCTTGAATGGCTTCAGTAACAACACGGAGCCTTTTTACTTTGCAGTCAGGTCCCACTGCTGTAGGACACAGTGATGGTTGAACTCCTGCTTACAGCCTCGTAAAAGTGGAGATCAATTTTGCAGCATAATCACAGACCTTGTCTTACTTGCATTGACCTTCTTGTTCTTCAGGGAAGTGTTTAGTGCTTATTGTTTCTGTGATTGCTGTACTATGTATGTTGCTGTACCGCAACAGCAGGAATGACTTGCATTATCCATTGCTGTATCATATAAAAGTTTTTTGGATTGCATAAAAGATGAAATACAGAGAGCAGGGGTGAACTTAGGGCTGCATAGAGCTTTTTGCATAGTTGAGCATCATGACTGGAATACAGTGTTGCAAACGGAAATCCATCACAATTACTGTAAAATGCAGCCTTGAGATCAAAATATGTTAACACTCAGCATTTGTCATTTACAGGACAGAGTTTATTTCCAAGCTCACATTGCTGAAAGAACAGTGGCAGAATGTCATCCGAATGGTTCAGCAGAGGAAGATGGATATTGATGGACGCATGAACCAGTGGCAGCTCTTCAAGAGTTCCCTGCAGAGTCTAAGCAGACTCCTTGATGATACAAACAGCTTCCTTGTAGCTGTGAAGAGCCAGGACTGCTATAGCCTTTACCAGCTTAGAATTCTAATTTATGATTGCAAGGTACTGTATTTATCTCTTCGTAAATCTAAAATCTGTGTTTTTTTCTTAGACTGAAGCAACTTCTGTCCAGTAAGGTGAAAAAAAAACCCAAATAATTGCATGCTTTATGGGGAAAACCAATTGCTGACACTTTGTCAGCACAGGTGAGAAAACAGTGACATTGTGAAAGACTCATTATAGCAGGAAACTTCCTGGTCATTTAGTAGCCTTGTATGCTTTAAAAATATTACTGATATGAACATGGAAATGCAGGATGCTAGGGAAATTAGGCAGAAACCCTGGTAAACAAATACCCCGTAGGTATGTGTGGATCTTATTGACATGGCTGCTGAATGCAGGCCTTTCAGTTTGCTTGAAGGAAGCAGAAACAGGCGTGGCAGGATGGGCTATATGGGTCCTGTGTGTGCAGGGACAGGCAGGAGGAGCCAGGAGCACAAAATAAAGCCCTTGGAAGGGGCTCTGTCCCTGGAGCCACCACTCCAGGATGCACAGACCTGGGCAGCAATTCTTCAGAGCATTCGAGTTCTGCATTTTACATACAGTGAGAAAAAAAACAAAACAGAACAAAACCCCCCAACATTCTCCTTTGTTAATTTTGTGTATTTTGGATTTCCATTTAATTATGCACTTTTTTGTTTTATAGGAAAGTAAAAACAAGCAGTGAACTTGATGGTTGCTTAAAGCAATCTAAAACCCTTAAAAAATATATTACTGAATGCTAGTGGCACAGTCCGAGATTTACTGTGTTCCCACACCCCTATGTTGATGGTTTGGCACATTACCAGCATTCCATTTGGTGCTTGCCATATTTATTTCATCTGTATTTTTACCTGCTGTGGGAAGATGATTTTCACTAGATTTTACAAGTTACTGTTCATGCTTTTCCTTCATAAGAAAAGCCATAAAAGTCTTCTCCCTCCTACTCCAAATTGGCCTTCCCTCCTGTTGTTGTTTTGCAGAAAGAAACAATTATCATATCTGCTTGTGTTATAGACCAATTTGTGTTTTAGGCAAAGTATTAATGATGGCTTACTTCACTTGGAGCATGTCATGGTTAACAGGCTTGTTATCTCTGAAAAAATTGTGTTAGTTGTTGATGCTAGAGGTAATAGCAGAACTTAAACTGATTTGTTACTCTGAATAACTCATACAACTGAATTTCCATCTTTTTGTAATCGCTGCAGTTTCACTCTATAGATTCAGTCTGTGAAAAGCTATTGTAGAGTTTTATAAATAAGATCAAAAAGTATCTTTTTCTTTCTGAAATTAAAAAAGCAGATAGGAAATGATCTATTCATTACTGTTCCATGAATGTGAACAAATAGTGCCTTGAAACTCCTTTTGAGTGTCTTCACTTGTTCCCAAGTGAAATGCCAGGAGTGTGCTTGAAAAGCTTAGAAACTTTTATTTCTCTTTTAAAGGCCAAGGCAGTGATCCTTCAGAGGTGGCAAGCCATGTACTCCTTAACCGTTGATGTTGGGGAGAAACTGCGCACTGTCTCTGATCCAGAGACCAGCACTCTTCTCCAGGAGGAGCTCAGCCAGTTACAGCAGAGTTGGGGGAACACCCAGACCCTGCTGCAGGAGAAGATAATGCAGCTCAGCAGCACCATACAGGTACAGGAGCAGCACCTGCTTCTCTGGCATTGGATCTCAAGGGCTGTCCTGCCCCACTGTCCTCAGGGCTGAGCTCTCTAGCAAGAAGGCAAATGCTGAACTGCTGCTTACAGCAGAGGGGCTCTGAGGGAAGTGCCTGTCATATGCCATTAAGGCTTGGGGCAAACTGATCCCCTGATTCTCCAAAGGAAATGGGTTGGCATCCATTTTTTTGCAGCAATGGATGTACATGCTCTCATTATTCTCATGATCCCTGTGGCCTGGAGCGCTTTCCTGTTTTGGGATGTGAAACCTGAGCTAAAATTCAGCTTAGAGGGTTTTGATGCTCCTGTTGTTAAATATCTAAAAGGAAGGGTAGCCATTTCCTTAGCGGAGTGAATTTTCTTTCATGGCTAACAACACACATGCTGTCATCAGTACTATCCCAAAACCAAAGACTATGCTTAACACCTGTTGGGTTGGACAAAACAAGATGGGCAAAAATGCTTTGTAAGGCAAATCTTAAATACAAGAGAGGGTCAAGTTCTGTAAATTCGTGAGTCAAATTCTTGTGGGTGGTTTGTATTGAAAAGAAAATGCAAATAACCAGAGCACATGATTGTTTATTTAAGTGGGTTGAAGAGCCTATTTTGCAACATATACCTGTGGTTCAGTATGTCATACTGAAGTATCTTCACCTTTTATAACTTCCTTGGGTCTCCTTGAGAAGATTTGGGACTGCTGTGAAAAGCAAACGAAGGAATTAGAAAGCAGGCTGCAAGAGCTAAAGGAGAAAGTAAAACATCCACTTCCTATTGAACATGAAGAGCTCTACAAAGCCAAGGAACACATGAAGGTATCAAACTGCCTTATTGTATTTAAATAGTTGTAGTCTTTGCAGGACACCTGATCCCTGTAAAATCAGTTTTCTCTCTTACCTGTCTTTAGTGACAGCGCATTTCTCTCCTTTATACCATCCTGACTGCTGCTAATAAGAGTAGTAGTATTTAGATTTTATTTTTCCTGCTTCTGCTCCCTTTCCACAGTCTTAATTTACAAAATAAGCAGTTCCTTAAACAAAAGGAAAAAAGCTCCTGGTCTCAGTTCAATTGGCTGCTGTCCTAGTGGCTGAGTCTCCCTTCTTGTTTTCAGTCCATTTTGGACAGGGAGCTCCTCAAAGCGAGAGACTTTGTGTGTCTGCAGAACACCATGCACACCTGTGGGATCTGACAGTAATTAAAGAGAAGGAAAATTAAGAGTAAGGGAGTGGCAGAAACCCTGGCAGCCCATAGTGCACTCTGAAAATTAAATGGCAAGGAAAGTAATTCCAAGAGGTAGGAGGCATTTTGTCTGGACTGGTCAATCTTTCATCATCCTTTTATGAAGTGAATTGTTGACCTATGCAGTGGGAGCAAATAAGCTTATTAAGGAACCAAGGCTTTGAACTCATTATCAGCTGTCTGAAATCTTTGTGAGTTCTGGCAGCCTTTCCCACAGCAGCAGTCTTGCTGTAGCCCTGAATTTGTGAGATGGCAGCACACAGCTCCTGCCCCTGACTCTAGTAAGAGAAATTTATCTTCATAGGCAGCAGGGTCAGACAGTGCCGCTGCAGTTACTGCTCTTGGGTGTCGCAGTCTATTAAAAACAAAAGGACCATGGGGGGAACCTTCTTTCCTGTCCCTGCATTTCACTCTTTTATCAAATAAAGCTGGTTTTCCTGTAAGCCTGGACCCATGAAATTCCATCGTTAGTTCAGTTAATGCAGGGATTCAACCCTTGTCAAGATATATAAATGCATATTTGCGCAACCATAAGGAGTGATTTGTTGTGAGCTACAGTAAATTTGAGTTTCAGGTTGTGGGGGTTTTTTTCCTCCTGTGTTGAAGCTGATCAGAGTTCTTTTATGATTTAGGTAAGTGACAGGCTCAAAAGACCTCTGAAAATGTTCACAGGGCTTGGACCCAGCGCACTTCTCCTGATACACTCGCCATTTTTGCCCCCTAAAATGAGACAAATTGGGTCCTCTGTAGGAGCTGGTTTTTGTTAGAGGAGCCAGTGACACTTCCAGCAACTGCTTTGCAACATGAGACCTAGTACCTGGTGTGTAGAGTACCGTGTTTCCCAGCTGTGTGCAGTTGTGTCTCTGCTTTTTAGGTGACAATTTTAACACTGATAGGAAAGTGCATGTGCTTTTTATAAAGGGAAAGGAGAATCCGAGGAACAATGGAGAAAAGAGACTGTGTTTCTGTGAATGAGCAGTTCAAAATCTCCACAATCTGACAGAAGTGCCTGTTAAATCACTAGTTAGAGAAGGGACCAATTTTACTTTATTTAAATGAATAAGCTGAAATCGGGGAAAAAATGCAGGTGGAAAGCAACTTGGCCTAAATAATAAAAAAAAAGAAGTGGACTCATTCCTTCTGGGATGTGACCCCCAAACGCTGCCCTGGAGCATGGGGGGCTGCAGGGATCATGCAGCGGGGGCTGCCTTGCATCTCAACAGCTCTGCCCTGGACCCCGGGGGCTCCGAGCCTGCCCTCAGCCCACCGGAAAGCCTGCATGGGCTGTGCACATTCTCATCCTCTCCTCCCCCCACGGGCCGGGCAGAGGATTAATGAGCAGGTTTGGAAACCAGAGGAGCTGAGTGCCAAGGCTTGTTCTGGGTGCGTTTCCATGCAGGAGCTGGAGCAGTCCCTGGCAGACTGGGCCCACAGTATGAAGGAGGTGCAAGCCCGGACGGTGCAGCTGGCGGACTGCGTGCTCACCGAGGATGCGTCGGTGCTCAAGGAGCACGTTGAACATCTGCACAGGCAGTGGGGAGAGCTCTGCTTGCGGGTAAGGCTTCCGCCTCTGGGGTCTTGTAGAGGGACGTTCACAGGGCCTGGCAGCAAAGGGGCAGTGGGTTAGCAGACAGGATTTCTCTTGGGCTGGGCTCACTTCTGCAGTCTAGGATGGGAACGTGGTTTCTCCTGGTGCTGCTGACCGGGGCTGAAGTTTGCCCTTGTTTCCTGGACCTCGACTGCTGACATTTCTTCTTTGCAAACCCTTTGTAACTAGTGAATGCCTGAATTGCACATGGCTCTGATGCAGCTGTTTACCGAAATAGGTGGCTTTGTTCTGGGCTGCCAGAGGGAGGAGGAAGGGAAGGAGGGGAGAGGAGAGGAGAGGGGGAAATACAGGAATTGCCTGAGGGTATGAGGCAGGGAGAGGAAGGGAGAGATCGTGCAATCTGATGTTAAAAAATGCCAGGAGAGCTGATAAAGAAAACTTCAGTGTGTTTAAATACTGGCTCCTTGGGTTTAAACACATTAAGACCTCACTTGTTTTTTTCTGTAGCAGTACAGTACTGCGAAACATTTGCATTCTTTGTGGCTTGTTGCTATATTACATTTAATTTAGTGCTGCATGTAAAATTGCTGGGGAACATTTACCAGCAAAGTCACATGAACTTGATTCAGTTCATTATTATGCAGTTTGAATATGTGTTTACTTTGCCCTGTTAACAGGATTGGAAGAAGTAAAATACTTCGGGGTCTTAAGTTAGGCTGGATGGCTCTGCATGACTTGCCTCTTTTACTCACAAGTCAATAGCTTTTATTTACACTTTGTAAAGCAGTCATTATGTGAGTTAGCATTTCGTGCCTAAGCCTTAATTGGCCAAAGGTAAAGCAGTCTTAGTGGGAATATTGCCAGAGTAATGAACAGCTGTGCTTATTTCAAAAACTTTGGTGTGATGAAAACAGTGATTTGGGTTAGGTGTTTGGATTCGGTTTTCATTGCAGTGGGAAAGAAAAATTAATATATTTGGCTTAAACTGGGCTTAGCCTTTATCTACAGCCAGCTTTTTCTGTGTTAACTGTTTCTGAACTCTGAAGATAATTCCAGAGACACATTCCCCCTCCTAAGATAGACCTTTTTTTTTTTAAAAAAATCAAAATGCCTGAGCCTTTTTCCTACTGGAAATCTGTGATTGAGCCTCTAAGTGAGAGAACTTTATTGGCTTTTTTGGTCAACTGCTGATGCTGTTTCAACTGTTGATAGCAGCTCTGAAAATTAACCTATCTTTTGCATGTACCCCACTACACTCCACCCAAGTAGTAATTTCCTGTAGTAATTTTAAGTTCTGATTTTATTCAAATTTTCCATTTTAATTTCCTGAGGGAACAACTTTAGTTCAGTCTGACTTGGAGACAAGAGAAGGGTGACATTAATGTGACTCTGTTAGGAACACAGAAGTCTGTAGTTGGAGGAATCTCTTCCGTGCTGGAGTGGAGGGATGTGTTGAAATGTTTACACAGCCCTGGTGGGCCTCCCTGCTCAGCCTGCGCAGATGCTCAGCGCTAGACACAAGGGTATGAAAGCAGACTTGATGGGTTGTGCTGCTAGCATGACTGCTTTGTTTTGGCTAACAAAATAGAGGAGTCAGGATGTACTGTGTGAATTAAGATCTGCAGTATAGATGCAAAGAGGTGAAAGCTGTTTAGAGTGAACCACTCTGTATCTGTCACAGCCACAAAAGCAGGGCAGCCACGTGCCTGTGCTGGACTGGGCAGGAACACATGTACACTTAGTGAGCATATGCACTCAAGTGATTAGTGTTTACATGGCTGCCTTTGTAAGGTACGTGTAGGTCAAAGATTCAACTACTTATATCAGCAGGTACCCTGTCCTAAAGAACGCTAGGGCATAGGTTGCACCTGACCTTGATAGTTTTTTAGCCTCCCTTGGGAATGCTCAGATTGCTCCTGCATCATGCTGTGGGTATAAGATGGAGCTGGTACCGGAGCACCTAGTCCAAGGAGAAAGTGCTCAAAGCAATGACTCGAAGGGGCTGTGTTCCTAGAAGCTTGTCTGGGAGATTTTTCCCAGTTTTACCCCCAGTCTGTACTTCTTAGCCAGCTAAAAGGTGCTTCTTGCTCATGAAATCCTGCCTTGTCTGTGCTCAGGCAAAAATTGAGTCAGGGTTGTTTCAGGATTGTAACAATGGTTTTGCTGACATGTCTTGTTCCACTGACCAAGTTAACTTGTCTCAGCACATGGGAGATTGGGGTTTGGAACTAAATGATCTTAAGGTCTTTTCCAGCCCTAACTATTCTTTGATTCTATGGGATGTTGCAAGTGGTAGAAGAAGGGTGAAGGATTTTCCCTTCATACCTCTTGAGACTTAAGGAATGAGGGAGTATCCCAGACCAGAGGCCTTCTTAGAAATGCTTCTTGAGGTCCCTGGGGTCTCCAGGAGACTTCTTCCCATTCAGAACTTTAAAGATGGTCTCCCTGTGTCCCAAGACAGTGCTTTCGGCACATCTCTTTGCTTAGATCAGCATTAAAGATTCAGAAATCACTTTCATTCCCCATCTCTTTGCTTAGATCAGCATTAAAGATTCAGAAATCACTTTCATTCCTCATTCCATGCTTGAAAAAAAAAGAAGTCAAAATTTAAAGAACAAAAGCAATATATTGGGAGATCGCTCGGTGCCTCATGTTTTGATCCTGATTTTATGTGGAGCTGTCCTTGCTTCCACACTTAAACTTGACCCTGAGGTACAAAATAGTGTTAGAGATTAGCCTAGCAGAATCACTAATGGAATTTTGAGGAGTCACATGTTGTATATGGTGCACATGAGATGTGAAGAGGGAGTGTTTCTTGCCATTGGGTGATATTTAGAGTGGCGATTTATGGCGCTCAAGGCAAGCAAAATGCTCAGTCTTTACACAGAGTTCTTTGTCAAGGGTAAAGGATTAGTTGTTTGTCTTGTTTTATTTTAGCATAACTTTGGCCATTTTTCACTTCCTTTGTCCTATCCTCTTAGTACAGGAATCCATCAAAGCAGGTAAATGAATAAAAATGTGTTATTTAAGACCCGTAGGCTAAAAACGAGTACTGTTAGCTAGTACAAGAGTGAGCCTGCTTCTTTCTGAGAAGTTGGAGCAGTGATACTAGCTTTGGCTGTTCAGGCAGCATCAGACCTTAATTTCTCTGTCTAGACAATTTGTTTACCCATCATGGCAAATGTAATTTGATGGAAAAAAAAATCTATAATTCTCAATAAGAAAGGATAGATTTTTGATGCTGATTTTTTTGGAAGCACTCCAAGAACTGGTGAGCAAATGGAAAGAAAAGAGGGGGGTTTTTATACATACAAAATAATTGCAGTCAGTACTTGAAAAATTTCTCTTACAGTTGCAGAAAAGTAAGAACTTACCTAGCTGTTATTTCTCTTGTGTTATAAATGAGACCGTACTAAACAATATGTAGTAGTTCTTTGTTTGGCATTTTCAGGTTTTCACTGAGGAATATTCAAATTGTTATATAAGCTCATTATTTATAAAGCTGTCACTCAGTTGAATTCTTCTGAGGGAGAGAATCTGGCTAGTCAACTTTTTGTCTTGCTATCCAAAATAAGACACAGTAACAATCTGCTTGCTGGCTTTGAAAAGAAAGCTGGAGATATTTGATAACTGCTCTTGCAAAATGGAATATTATCAATGCAGACTAGAAATTAGAAGGCTCATAATTGCTGGTTCCTTCCTGAAAAAGATGTTGTCAGCAGCCGATGTGTGTGTTTATGCATAGGTGTCTCTGCGTAAGCAGGAGATAGAGGACAAGCTCAATGTCTGGATTGTGTTCAATGAAAAAAATAAGGAGCTGTGCGCCTGGCTGGTACAAATGGAAAGCAAGGTATTGCAGACTGCAGATGTTAGCATTGAAGACATGATAGACAAATTGCAGAAGGTAAGTAGTAATGCCACTTTTCTTCAATTGCAGTCTGATAGCTCATTATAAAGACACCATTCCTCATTTCTTCCTTGGCCCTTGGCTCTCAAAAGCAATACATGATATAAAATCAGTATGTACAGGCTTTTATGAGAAGATGAGCTTTTCTAGGATCAGCTCTTACCTTCTTTTTGATGTTCAGACTTGGAGCATAATGCAAAACAGAAATGCTGCCTGACTGCATTTAGGCATGGAGGGTGATGTATATGAGTGTGGTGGTGAGGGTCTGGGTTGTTGGGTGCCAGATGTACATACAACGCTGCTCAGAGCTTTCCTTGCTGGTGCTCAGCTGTGTCTTAGGAGCCTCTCGCTTTTCTCAACACCTTCACCCTTGTCAGCAATTACAAAACTGGTAGTCAGAGGGCAAAGAAAAGATGGAAGGATGGGATAGGTGTTATGCCAGGCAAACAAGAAGTTAACACAACCAAAAAGAAAACCTAAATCTCCCCCTTCTCCTTAGTAGCCAGCGCAGTTAGTGCTTTTTAATGCTTTTGTATTAGCTTGATTTTAAACAGAACCATTTTTTTGTTGCAGTGTTCCTCCCCATGGCTTAAATGTCTCAATATCTAATCCCAGGTCTCCTCTGGATAATACCAGCAAAATAAAGCCATCATTGACTTGAATTTGGGTTCTTTTGAGGTAGCTTGATTGAAAAATTACATTACGTCAGGAAAGCAGACACAAAATTAGAACATTAAACTGCTATTTTTAGGAGTACTTGCTCCTGGCACTTGCAAGACTTTAAGCTGCTTACGTTTTTCATAGTGGCTTCATTGTGAGAGTGCTTTTCCACTGAGGTTTGGTCTTGCTTTAGTTCGTTTTAAGTGAAAGAGTTGTACATGCTAATGTAGAAACCTCAGCCATGGCAAGCCAAACCTGACCTCAAATCACACACATGGGAAAAGAAACTGATAGTTTTGTTTTGGTTTTGTTGCTTTGTTTTTGCCCAGGAATTAACCAATGTTTGTGTGTGTTTATCAGGATTACATGGAAGAAATAAATCTATTCAGTGAAAATAAGCTTCATTTGAAACAAATGGGCGATGAGCTAATAAAGGCTAGCAACAAGAGCCGGGTTGAAGAAATAAATGATAAACTCAACAAAATCAATGATCGCTGGCAGCATCTCTTTGATGTCATTGGGGCACGGTAAGAAAATCATTTTCAGTGTTTTGTATGAGATAAGTTAGAAGCCAGTGTACTTGACCATCAGAAACAGATTGACATGACTTCTCAGTTCTGTTGATATTTATTGAGAGTCAAATTACACTGAAGTTAATGTTTCTTCGTTATGACTTGTTGCTGTATTACGACACCAAATGTCTTAATTTATTTGATGGTTAGAGGGCAAAGTGTTAAGAACTCATACGTAATATAATTTTAATGGTAACTGCATAAAAAGAAGAGTCAAAGTGATTTCTTTGTTGCATGTGTTGAATTGCAGCTTGATTTTAAGGCACTGTGGTAAGAGTTCATTTTGGTTCTTAGGAGAGTCTCCTGTTTTAAGACAAGCCTGTATTTCACCCTATGTCTGAATGCAGAGAAATATGAGATAGACTCCTGGCCTACCTCTGTAGTCAGTCATATTTATATAATGATAATGTTCATTTCTTATGTTCAAAAGTGTATGAAATTTCATGTAATATTAGTGCTATTTCTTTACTCAGTCTCTTTCCTAAAAGCAACTGGAAGACCATGCCATGAGTTTATTTTTTAAATTCAGGATTTTCTGCATGATCATGCAATGGAACATACTGTCAGTTGAAATTAAACAAAAACCAGCATAGTCTAAGCAATAACCTCATTTTTAAAGGATTTAACATCTTTATTATAATTGACAGAGCTAAGAACATCATGATCATTCTAGTATTAGCCTTACTGAGATGATGCCATTTCACTGTTATGTCTGGGTTTTCGTCACAGCTTGGGAGGAGGATGCTGGGTCTCATGGCCTGTCTGGGTTTATTAGTAAGCCAGAAATAGTAAGGTTAACATCAAGTTAGTGTTGGTCTAAACTTCTCTCTGAAGGTTTTGCTTTGCCTGTAACCACCCTCTCTGAACCCTCAGACACTCTCTTGCTTAGCTTTTGGGACAGATCAGGCAGGTGGTAGTGCTGTGACAGTGTACTGCTGAGTGTGCTGGATCTTAATCAAGAATGAGATCTAAATGAAGAGTGACACATGAGCTGTGAATAATTAAGCGCAGAAGCTGCCTTCTTAAGATGTAACACTTAGCAGATAGTCTTGCAACAGTTGTCTCTAGGTGTCTTTGTGTTTGGTGTAGGAAAGAAAGCCTCTCTTTTGTAACAGCAGTTTTTCTGTTCTGATATTAGGGTAACATATCACTCTTAAAGCACTTTTATGATCATGTTCTGCTGTGTGTTAGTTTTGAATTGTAGCGATTTTAAAATGCAGATCAAAATGCACCACTTTAAAACTGAGGTAAACATGACACATTTCTAGTAATCTTTAGGAAAATGTGCCAAGGAACTGATAGAATATTTAAAGAGAGATCTGTCAGTCTTGCTCAAGTAGTCTGTGACAAAAGAGCACTTGTTTGTCTACCTGGGATGTCTTGAATCTTCACCTTTGGACAAGTGTATGGTGGTGCTTTGAGGTACATTAATGCGGATTTGCCTAGAGCATCAACATAGCTCCCAGTATTGGATATCTAAATGGATATTGCAGCTCTTGGAGAGTTGGTGTGATACTTTATGCTTGTTCCCATGTTCTTAATCCCAAAAAAGTTCTGGAACATGCCAGTTTCTAGTTGTGATTTCCAGCAAGTTTGTGCTCAGGGCCAGAGTAATGAAGTTGAAAGGACTTGACAAATTATGGTTTGAAGCAGCTCCCTCAGTGGTTCTAGGTTATCAGGCAGCCCATTGGGATCTGCTGGTCCTCTTGGATTTAATACTCATGGAGGTTCAGCACTTTGCAGTATGGGTGTAGCACATCTCCTTCCTCACTAATCCATCTTGCTTGGGCTTGGCTTGCAGATCAGCTGTTCTCAGCTGCTCAGTCATCACTAATCTTCAGGCTGGACACTCGCAATAGAATCTGTGTATGGTCCTAAAGGTTTATTTTGCCCTGTTTACAACCTTCCAGCTTTTTGTTTCAAGATCCCTGCTTTAGTGGTGGTTTGAAGGAATTACATTAGGCTTCAGGTGACTGGAATTTACACCTCAGTCACAGGTATGCTTTGGGGTACTTGGGAGGAGGATCTTCCTGTGCTTTTGGGTAGCCTTTCTTAAGTTCAAGTACTGTGGAGGAGGCAGCAGTTCTACCGATCACTGATGTGCCTAAGTTGGGCCTCTTGTGGGAGTAGAGCAGAGCAAAGGAGCCTTGGGCTGGAGGCAAGATGAGCTGTGAGCATGGATTGTAATGTCCCATGCTGACAAGCTGTCTCCTTCTTGTTCAGTTTGCTTTTGCAAAAAGCTTAAAAAAAAATTAATATTGTATTTAAGTTGTGTTGAAAAAGCTCATGAAAACAGAGTGGCGGCAGAATATCATGTTGGTCCCATTGCATGAAGCCATCACAGTCCAGACAGCCTCACACCATCTCAAAAATCCACATTCATCAGTTTCACACAGTGGATAAAATGGGTGAGCTCCAAGGGGCTCAGAGCCTGTGGGACATGGTACAGGGGCTGTGAAACCAGTGCTGTCTGGCAGAAGAGAAATTGCAGCGTTGCACAACTGCTGCTGTAGCAGCATACTGGGCACTGCTTCATTTCTTGGGGAAGATGAAAGAGATGGAGGAGTTGCTTCATGGCAGGACTACCAGAGGGCTGTGGAAGCTTTGAGGCAGCTGAGTTAGGAGAATGCTGCCTGGAGAGAAATGGTTGATTTTGACTGTGACAGGGAGACTAATCTTGTCTTGGTCCTAAAGAAGCTACTTGTGGAAACTTATTTTTACAGCACCTCCATGTGCTGTGAAATGAGAAGGTGGGAGGAGTATAAAATAATCTGTATCCATAATGGAGTCTAAATGAGATTTATAGTTAAATCAGTTCTGTGATTTCTGATGTCTTCATGACTGACCCCTGAAACCTTGAGTAACATTTTATCTTCTCTATAGCGCAGTGTATGGCTGTATGATAGCAAACATGAAACCAAACCATTCTTGAGCCATTCCTCCAGACAGTTCATTTCACCTTTTTAAACCAATAAATGTCCTGGGACAGATGGACAGATTAGGTGGGCTCTCCATTTAGTCCCTGAAGTGATTCTCATAGTTCATGGTGACAAGTTCAGATTGGCCATATGGTAGCACTTGCAGGACTTAACACTACCATTATATGCCTGTGTTCAGCTTGTGTGGTGACAGAAGTTTTGCTGTACGTGCCGCAGCCAGAGGGTGGCTTGGTGCAAACTTGGAAGTCTCAGAATGTTAATTCTCATTGGGATAAAGTAACCATCAAGACATTGGCATGCCTGGAAAGGAGAACAAATGAATTTCTGTTCTGCTTGCAAGATACTCTTACCAGTGGAGACTTCTTATGAAGTTTTTGTTGATAGTGCGGGAATGCAAACATACTAACAGGCAGAAAGGGAGCATTGGGCTATATGTAAAAATGGACACAGTAAACCTCTTCTGTTCTCTTGTCACCAACCTTGTAGCAGCATTCAGTCAGAAAAAACTACTGCATGCTTGGTATGTACTTGGTATACAACAGTAGGAGGAGTGCACATGCTGCATGCAGGTGGTAGACAGCCAAAACCCCTTTGAGTAGGATTTACATCTGCAGCCATGAAGTAATGGGCAAGAATTGCCAAGGAACTGTGGTGTGCATGGCCTGTGTTCCTCAGTGTACTTCCCTGGCCCATTCACCACTGATACCAGCTTCCCAGCCTCACAGGGAAGTGCTTGCCTTCTGTGTTGATGTTTGCATAGTGCCTGCTGGCAGTCTGGAAGAGCATCCATGTGTTATGGGAGGATGTGTGCACTGCCTGGCATAGTGCAGCGTGTTGGGATTTTGCTTGAGCCTTCATTAAAGCTACCAGCTTCATCAGGGGCTTCCTCCAGTAGAGTTGGGTCTACAATGTTGTCTTTACAGTAACACATGTTGCGTTTCTGTACCTCAAGGCATCTGGCAGCTCTTCTCACTGCTGCTAAGCTGTGGATGGGGGATGCCATTTCTCAGCTGTTACAGCTGTGGGAACTCTCTGATGTGTTTTGTTTACTTGGTGGGTCTGGTCCATGTTTTCAGCCTTGTAGAGAAAGGCACATTTTTTTTGTATACATAGCAGGAATGGGTTCAAATGACCCATGAATGTGAGCGTGAAAACACAGGGAAGCCAGCAAGGCCAGATGTGCCTGCTCATTCTGTTAAATGTTAATCCTCAGCAACTAGTGTTTAGAAGCTGCCAGCCATCGTTGCAGTATCCAGGAATCTTAAATTGCCACAACCGAAGTCATCCCCTTCCTTCCCACTTGGGAGATTCATGGTGTTTTCAGCTGTTTTCCTGCATACCCTAGCTGACATTCCCAAACAGCCTGAAACTGCAGGTTGCAGTAAAGTGGTATGTAATTGAAGTTCTCCAGTGACACCACTTGAGCTGTGCAAGGGCTCCATGGAGGTTTTATTTATATGGCTACTGCTCTGTGCCTACCCTTCCTCCCTGCACTGCACTGCAGCTGGGCTGCCACTCCAGCAGCATCTGGCTTCTGCTTGGTAGGCACAGGGAGCAAGCAAGTTCACAGCGCTTCTTGGCTGGTCTTTCTATTTATTTTCCACCACATTGCTTATTACCCTTTGGCAGGGCAAACACTCAGGCACCACGTGTTGGTGTGTTGTCTTACCCTGCTGCAGCTCACAGTCAGTTCAAAGGTCTTTTTAAATTGCTGCAATCAGTATTGCATGGCAAGGGAAGCAAAGTATGCTGCAGGGAGGCCCCCAGGTGAATGTTAACAGCCACGTTCAGCAGAGTTGTGCTGGTTTGTGTCAATCTCATTCTTGCATTTATTCTGGTGAAAAAAAAGAAGTAAAATATCTGGACAGTTGAAGTCTCACTTGCAAAGTGTTTGATTTCTCTGTGTTCTCCAGGCTCTCTGTCCTTCAGGGATTATGCTTCTCTTCAGTGCAAAACCTGTGACAGAATTCATTATCTTATTAGGCAGGATGGTTGGACTTATTTTGGTTATGCAATGTGCTCTGAGGTGTGCTAGGAGCAGGGTGAGCTGCCTGTGCAAGGGCAGTTCTTGTCTCCTGCACGCTTTCAACATTCCCAGTGCCTGCCTGTCAAGCTGCAAGCGTTATTTCCCCTTTTTCTGAGATGTACCATTTTGAACGTGGTTTTGAACCTCCCCAGGCCATAATCAGGTTAAACTGCTGAGTAACTGGGCATGATTTACCTGGGCAAATGTCTGAAGCTCTCTCAGTGGTGTGCAGGGTCTTCCCAGGCACTTTTTAGCCTGCCATGTATTGAATGAGCGATTGGCAAGCCAGTACAGGTCTGTGGAGAATCACCTGAATACTTGAAAAACCTTTACATTTTTGGTGGGATTATCATTCCTTCTTTATTTTTTTCCTGGTTTTGCCTGGGTGGGGAGTGACTTTTAATCCAAGGTTCTCCGACTTCCGCCTTTTTTTCCCACCCCGTGATCTCTGGCAGTCATAACACAAATCATGACATTGTGTTTTTCACAAATGAATGATGGCATAAATGAAGATTAGGGGTTATTTTGTCCTCCAGTATAACAAGCTACTTGCACTGGAGGCCTTCTGCCTACACTGGAAGGTTACAGAGAGGACAGGTTAGTGAGTGGGAGATTTAATTCATGCTTAAATACCTGGGATACAGTGCTAAAGGCGTGAGAGGAGAGCGCAGGGGAAGTAAGGATATATCTGTGTGCGTGGTGCCTGTGCGTGGATGTACATATTCTCCTGGTGTTTTGGGCTCGCTTCAAATTGACTCTGCTGCAAATCATCGAGGTCCGAGGCTCCAGTCCCTCTCTTGCACAAGAATGAGCACCACATCTACCTTTTTCAGTGCCGAAGCCTCCAGCGTGCAACCTTTTTGTCGCCAGCTGCAGGCAGCCGCTCAGCTGAATTTCCTTCTGTGCTAATTCTCTTGTGTCAGAATAAAGCTCTAGTGGCTTTGTTCTGAGAAGGGATGCGGCCATTTGCCAGGTAAAATACCAACCCAAAATGCAGGGGTTAAAACTGGGGAGAGCTATAGTGTCTCCCTACCTCGGGGGTCGGGGAGGAGGATGATGGGCGAGCCTCCCCCCTGACACGCGATGCTAAAGCGATGAATAAATAGGGCATCTGTGGAGGAGGGGTTTCCTCTTCTATGCCTGCCGTGGTCGCACAGACGGTCGGGTCCCCCTTGCAGCTTGGGATTTGCAAGCTGAGGAATGGTTTTTTCTTGCAAACCGTAAGTGCTATGTTGGTAGGCGGCTGCGGGTGCGGTCACGGTGGGGTTGGTTGGAGCAGGCATCGCTGGCGCAGCGGGTCTGGCCTTGGCGGCGGCGGGGGGGTGGTGAGAGAAGGGCAGCGATGCACCAGTAGCTCCCTGGGGTGCGGGTGCACGGGAGATGCGGCACGTTAGCAGGAGGAAGAGTGCTCAGACGCCTCTCGCTTAAAATCAGCCGTGTTTAGGGGCTTTGCACCCACGGCGGTGGAGGGCTGCGACTACCTTTTGGGCTCCCTGGCAGGGTAACATGAGAAAAGCCTCCTCCGGCACAGCCGCTGTTTGCTTACTGTGCTAACACAGCCCACAAACACTGGGGCTTCCTGTCATTGTACTGGGGCCCCGTGCTGTACAAAGAAACAGCCTTGCATTTTATATGAAGGCCTAAAATTTGCCTTTGACATCACCTCTCCAGATCAGGTCTTTTGTCCCTCACACGGTTAAGCTCAGCCGGCAGCTTACTGAACAAAGGTTTCCTGGTCTGTGCATCTCATTTGCTTCACGGGATGGTAAACAATCCTATCAGCTGGCAGGGCAAGTTCAGCTCCTCTTCGGTTAAAAAGAAATGTATTTGGTATCTTCTTCTGAAGACGTTTGTGCTTGTGAAGGGGAGTTTGGAATATATGTCAGGATGGTTTTCATCAGGCACTAAAATTTGAATGTTACTTTTTACCTTATTTGAGCTTCCCTGTACCTTTTAATGCAGCATTTTGACAACTAATGCAATGCAATTGCCAGGCATTTTGCAATTCTTTGTTTGTGTAAATACATTTCAGTGAACCTGGAAGTGCCTTCTACTCCTATATACTTCCTGAGTAGTTACTACAGAATATTCTGTGTATTTGTGGGGCTGTGCAGTGATTCAGCCTGAAGCAGCTTAACGCATTTCTCTTGTAACCCAATGCTGGCAACTTCATGGAGGGTATTAAGATTCAAATCCAATCTTGAGTCAGGTCAGTTAGTCCTTCTGTTCACTTTTGCAGCCAGCTTTTAGTTATAATCTACTAGTTTGGTTCCTTTTCTGCCATTTCTATTTTGGTGTAAAGATTAAGACATTTAGAAACTGGCATTTTTTTTTTTTTTGGCTTATTCCAGACATCTTATGCATGTGTGCAAGCAGTTGTTTTGAATCAGGATCTTTTAAGCTGGGCCCATTGCAAAGTACAATAGATGTTTGAGTTTGTTGGGGGTTTTAGATTAGTGGTGATATTTGTTAGAGTTTTTCAGTTGGTTTTTTGGTTGGTTTTGTGGTTGGGTTTTTTTGGTTGGTTTTGTTTTGTTGGGTTTTTTTTTTTTTGCTTCTGGGGGCATGTTGAATGGTGGGTTCTGACTGGGAAGTCAACTGGAGGTAGGTAGGTAGTCCTTTATTCAATAATAGGTCGGTTTTGCCTGTTTGACCAAGTAACTTGAGAATAAGACTGTAGAGGAAGAATTCAAGCAACAGTGGTGGCAGCCTCTTCAGCTTCTGGGTAACTGGGAGGAGCTGTTTCCTTGAGCTGCTGCACTTGAACTTTTATTGCGCTTAATTTAGTGTGTGTTGGGTGATTTGTTACCTGGATGTGGGGGGAGCTTTTGCCCCCAGGCTTGGAGGCTTGCACGGTGCACCCCCTCCAAAGCTCCCAGGAGGCCTGTCTTTCAAAACATAGTCCCTTCAGGATGTATCTCAGGAGCTGATTAGGTTTCTTTCATGCAAAGAGCAGATAATTTGCAAGAATACTGACTTTGTGCAGAAATGCAGCCGAGAATGGGTGTTGGGAAATACTTTTGTGATTGTAATTAGTGTGGTTTATGTTTTTCTTTGAGCTGTAGCCAGACAACTTGCAGTTTCCTGTGACTTCTGTTGCTTCAGTGTAGAACCCTACCACCTTACCTTGGGTTCTTTGTCTGCTGACTGCAGCTAGAGCAGATCAGCCAGTGTGAGCATCTGGACATGGCTGCTTTCCTATCAACACACTGCACTAGTGTGAACTTCTGTTAGGGTTTTATTCTTTGCTGGCTGCTTAGCTCAAGTTTGAGATTAATGATTTAGAACATTGAGGGTGGTTAAATTACTGACAAATGACATATTCTATTCAGAATATGTAACAGATTAAATTACTATATTACAATGGGGAGACTGTAATGGCAATTGCTAGAAATTAAATACAAGTTTGCAGTACCAACAGTGTTGCTGTCTTTGATACTGTTGCTTCTAGTAACACTAGTAGATAAAGCACAACCTGTTTATGGTAATATCAGTAACTTGGATTTTAGTGTGATGCCTAAGCCAAAATAATACTCTTGGGGATTCTTTTGATGCAAACCCCCCACTTGGGTTCTAAAACTCTTGCATTTTAATTTATTCTGTGTGCTGTCAGTCATAGAGAAATTTATTTAGAATCTAATATTGTTTTGTTTTTCTTCCTTTGCTACTTTCACCTACCTGTTATCCAATATGCAGACTGAAGAAAGATATCTTGTAACCCCTGAGGTTTTTTGTAATGCAGCTTCATGGTGTCAAAGAGATGGATACAAACAGGGGAGGGAGTACAGGGTAGCAGAGATGATACTAAGCCCAGTAAACTCTTGTCTCAGCGGGTCAGCTGTGGCATCAGATGGTCCCAACACATTCATCTCTTGCAATTCACTAGTGAGACATATCCAAAGCACTCGTGAGGAATGTCATAGAATGTGCAATGAATAAATTGTCACTGGATACACCCAGGGAAGAACAGCTCAGCAATGGAGCCTTGCTTTTCTTCTGACTGGCCTCAAGTCATGCAAAGTTAACAGTGCAACAGCATAGGTGTTTGGCTCAGGCTTTTCCACAGGCCTGGCTCTTCTAGTGCTTCTTCCCTTCAGTGCTCAGTACAGAGCCTGTATCATTGCATCTCTTCAGGGAGAACAGTTCCATAGTCACCTGTCTTTGGTGGGCCACATACCCTGGGCAGTCACAGGCCCTGTTGAGCATCATAACCAGCTGGATCTAAAATGACTGGTGGGGCAGAAGCAAGGGATAGGGTGGAGAAAGAATTTGTTCTCCCAGGTAAATTACTGCCAGCCCATGATAGCACAAAAAAATGCAGTTACAGTTACCAGAGTATGACATGTTCACTGAGCACCACTTAGCAGAAGCAGAGCCAGGAGTAGGAAGACTTATGTAGCAGCTGTTTGCTTGGGAGCCAGATGCATTCTGCATGCAGGGTTGAACCTGGGAGCAGAGCTCTGAAAAGAACTTGTTAAGGAAAGCGTGAGCAGCTAAATGCCTTTCTTATCCACTGGCTTCCTGTCTGTCAGCTGCAGTAGTAGAAAGTGCTGTCAGTGCACAGGGGGCAGAAGCAGCTGCTTTGCACTTTACACCAGTATCAATGGCTTTGTGGTTGCAAGGAACAAGGAGGACCATGGACTTCTCTCAAATTCTTCAGGCTGGCTTGCAGGGTTGCATCAACCAGACAAGACTAATTTTATGGTTTAGATTTTGCAGAGTTGCTAAATACTTGCCAGGAGTCCTACTGTAGCACTGTGCTTTTCTCACCCTCCTTGTAAAACAACTGAAAGTACTTACTCGTCCTTTTGGGACAAGAGGCAAAGGAAGGTGCTTCCCATGCTGCGAATCCATATGAGACTCCAAATTTGCTGGCCTTACTCAGTACCTTCACAGTAACCAATAGGACTGAAGAAATCCAGCAGGATCATTTTCCACATCTCCTTCCCAAGTGTTTTACCTTAAATCAGGTCTAGCTGATGTGTATATCCTCTTTGATTACCTTCAGGTTGCTAATAAGATGAGTTGTTGCTTAGCAAGTGACATATTCGTAATGAATTAGCTGTCCTGTACTTCTTTTGTCATTGTATCGTGTTCTGCAACAGGCAGCTGCAAAAGCCACTGTTACAGGCAGTTTGGATCCCTCTCCTCTAAAACTTTTTAGAATAGTTTGGCAGCAGGCAGGATGGCAGGTCAGAAAATGGATTTTTTCTTGCAAAGAAGGGCAGGACCAGCATCCTGGTACCCTGTCAGGACACTGTTGTCTTGGTGTAATCCTTCACTGCACTAGATGAGTTTACATCCCCCCCCATGGTGCTCCAAACCTAGCCTGCACAACACTGGTGTTGCCAAGTATGTTAAGGTTCATCTCAGACCTCTAGTGATAGTTTCCAGCAGAGGAAGCTAACTAATGGAGAATGTTTTGGCCTTTTCACAGTGCATACAGTGCATACACAGTCCTGCACTTAGATAAGAAGCTAATCTGGGTAATTGCTAGACTAGGCAGTAACTGAGGGTTTAATTCAGGAATCTGCATTTTAAAAATGACATGCAAGATCAAAAAATCCCTCCCAAGGCACAGGGACAGAACTACATATCAGAGGGATGCAAGCAGCCAGAGCAGCGCAGTGAAGTAACGCTGGCTTAGAAGTGGGTTCTCCCTGATGCAGGCACGGAATGATTTCACCTGACTTAGCATCTGCAGTGTTCATGTTTATAGTACTGCAGGGTAGACCATTGCAGTTCATGGAGACAAGTACATTTCTTTTGGTACTGTTGATCTCATCTGGTGATTTGGATGTTTAATACAGGTCTGATGGAAATCATGATCTAGGTTATTATATTTTTTTCTCCATTAACTACAAAGTCTAGATGGCAAGCTCTGATACCAGTCTGAAGTCAGAAGAGAGAACTGTCACTCCATTGTTGTGCTTTTTTAGTGATTTTTGTTTGGAATTGCAATAAATGAGAATTTCAAGGAAAGATCTGAGAGCAGTGAGGTAGTTTAACAGATATTCTTCCAACACATGGGGTTGTACAAAATGTACAAACATGTTACTTGGATAACTTAAGGGGTTGGTAAGGGGTTTTGACAAGGGAATATGCTGTAAAGGCTGGGAATAAAGAAAAGCTTGTCTGCAGTTTGAGACCTGTGCTACACACAGCTATAAGAAAAGAAATGGTCGTAATTGTTCATTTGCTTGTCTCCTGCACACCTCTCTCTAGTGCTTGGATGTTCTCCTTCTTCAGGATTGTTTGGGTTTTTTTCTTTTTTCATTTTCACCCACCAGTAGAACCTGGTACATCTCCACACATTTCAGCATGTTATTTAGAAGAACTATAATGTTGTGGTGCTGTAAGTTCAGACCTTTGTTCAGGCCTTCTCATCTCTTGTCAGCATCCATTTGACCAGGGTGTTGTACCTGTGCTTTGGGAAATCCATTGGCAAAGCAGTACCTTGCTGAGTAGAGTGGGCCTGTTGGTTACTGAAGAAGACACTGGATATAATTCACAGCAGGAAAATCAGACCATAGATACCCATCTTGTTTAACTGTGGCATGTTTTGGTATAAACTCCCACTGAAACAAATGTCCAGGAGCTGGCTGAAGAGCTAACTAGCATGTGAAAATTCACTCTGCTCATATAGTTTCATTAAAGATTTCACACAAGAGCTTCCTGCCCCTGTAGAGCAGGGCCCCGCTGAGCCAATTTAGGTAGGTTTTGCTAAAACATGGCTCCTGATTTACAGGCAACAGATTGGTGCAACAGTAAGTGCTTCATAAAGCTATGCCTGTCATCACCTTCTGCTAACATCATTTCCACTTATTGCAGACCTTTGTAACAAAGTGTTCTTACTGGTCTGATTAGGGTGAAGAAACTGAAGGAGACATTTGAATTTATGCAGCTGTTGGACAAAAACATGAGTAACCTTCGCACCTGGTTGGCCCAGATTGAGTCTGAGCTTTCCAAGCCTGTGATTTATGACATCTGTGATGACCAAGAAATCCAGAAGAGACTGGCAGAACAGCAGGTAGGAAATAGCAGCAGCCAGAGTAAATGAGCCAAAATGCTGCTCCTGGTTTAAAATCAGCTAATCACCTGTTTCTTTTCTTTAGCAAGGCCTTCTAACTGTTTGCTTTTCATGACATATTCCTGCAAAGATGCATTACATGGAAAACTTTAATTTGCTTGCTGTAATTTCAGTATGTTGTTGACTTATCCCCTCCACTTCTCCTCCTCTCCACCCAAAGGAAACACGGAAAACACAAACAAAAGCATTTTTGCATTTGCTCACCTAAGTACAACAGGTTTCATAACAGATAGGCAGGGCACAGGCAGTGGACAAAATACATGAGGATGATGTAGGCTGACAAAGCATGAATGCCAGGTCTCCTGCAAACTAGCTGTGACAGATTTAAGTGCTGTGATTTGATATTGATATATTGCCCTCACTAGCTCAGTTCTCTTCCAGGCAACAGAGCAAGCTTGGCAAAGAAGGATGTTTAAGTTTTGGAGGGTAGACTTGTGCAGACACACCTTTGACTGAGGCCTGATCCAGTAAGCAGGCCTCTGATGATCGCCTCAGGGGTGGGTGAAATGGTGCATGAATCCTGCAGAGGTGTAAGTGTGAAGCAGCCTAGCACCATTGAGTGCTGGTTGAGTGTGTGTAGGCATTTTTGTCCGAGACAGTGGCTTACCAGGGAGATCTTCAGGATCTATCCTAGTTTTAAATGCTGGAGATGGTAGGGGTTGAGCATAACTGAATGTGCCAGGTATCAAGCCAGGTGGAAGTGTGAGGTGTTTTGAATAGTCCTGGAGTAAATGTCTCTCTTTAGCAGCCAGGAAGAAGAGAAATGAAACTTCTCCAAAGCACAGACTTGCTGGTGGAGGCAGCCTTTTCTCAGGGCTGTGCTGTAAGTCTG
Source organism: Agapornis roseicollis (assembly GCA_002631895.1). NCBI lineage: Eukaryota > Metazoa > Chordata > Aves > Psittaciformes > Psittacidae > Agapornis > Agapornis roseicollis. Next base: position 250,321 of record NDXB01011420.1, on the reverse strand, counting down.
CTCCAGGTCCAAGTGCCTCTGTGAGAAGGCTGAGAACAGCCTGTAATCTTGCCCTTGGGTTAAACAAGAATATTTGCCCTAAAACCAAGGATAAAGATCAAACCTGTCAAGCATGGAAGCTTTATGGCGTCTGCCTTTAAGAACACCTATGGGTGTTCTTCCCCTCATTCCCATCTTCTCTGTCTGCCTGCTGCTTTCATGTCTAAGGAAAGATCCCTAAGTGACCCAGACCTGAGGGCTGTGTTCTGTGGTTAATATGGCTCTCCATGTATTCATGTCCCATACATCATGGGAAGGGCCAGCTCCTCTGCAACAGGACTTGAGATGGCTCCCACCAGCTCCACTGCAGGAGTTGGTCACACACCAGAAGCCTTGGTCCAGTGCCTCTAGTGGTTTCACTCTGTATTATGAATGGTTGTATAAAGAACAAGAAAATATTTTCTCCCCATCCAAACCTTTTGCATTCTCAAAGCCTGTGATAAACTGCCAGATTGAAAAGAATGTTAGGCACAAAGGAATTGTGTTTGAACAGTTTTTATTGTGAGTGTTCAAGCTTCAGCTCACTGTTAAGAGCCATCATTTGCTGCTCAAAGCTACTTACTGCTTTGTTGTTCAGATTGTTTCAAACACACCTCTGAGCACCTCTAGACTCCTGCTGCAAACTTTTAGCGGACTGTGTATAAGAAGACTATGCTGATTAAAAAGACCACAGTTAAAAAAAAAAAGACAACAAAACACACCACAAGAAGCCTCTTTTGTTCTGCAATAGAGAAAGCTTTATCTGAATGTGACAAGTAAAAGGATCTTCCCCAGTTATATTCAACAATTATTTCAGCAAGAGCAGAATGATGGTGAGAAATACGCCCTGCAGGCTTCTTTTATTTGACATCCATGACTGGAAAAGCTTCACCTGTTCAGTCTTGAATAATGACATTCAACAGCATTGTGCATCCACAGAGATGTTTTACAGCATGTTTGTTCAATTAAAGGATGAAGAGTAAAATGTTAATAGTATTAATTTTAAGATTTCAAAGCTGTTCTGGTAATGCAGATGTCTAGCAGTAGCATGTGGTCTGTTTAAGCTCTCTGGGCAATGCTGTGGAGAGTTGGAAGGAAAAGCACCTTTTGGGGCTCAATGTATGTTCCTGGCTCTATTACTTAGTTTACAGTCAGGTCGTTTGGAATAACACCTTGGAAAATGGCGAGGATTCTGACTAGGGTTATTCAATGAACCCAGGCATGACTGAAAGTAGTGAGATTGTGTCAGCAACATTACCACAGTGCAAGTAGAGTGGATTTGTAATCTGTGGTCCAAATTCTTATTTTCAGTAAGACAGCTGTAATCCAGTGCAATTTAATGAATTCAGTAGAGTCTCTATGGTACCAGTAGAAGGGTAGAGCCTGTGTTAAAAAGACACTGCTGCCTATTGCTCAAAAAATGGCTGTAAATCCTTAGTAAGCTGTCAAAAATTATGTTGGGTCTGCTTCTGGCAGTCTCTCATCTGTGTAAAGGATTTGGCTCCCACATTCCATAAAGCTGTACATTACCACAGAATCCCACAAGCCAAATTTTGACCATTTATGGTTCAGACCTACTTTCAGGTACCCATGTAAGACTACTGGAGACTGCTACTGGGTGATTCTGAGCTCCTTGCAGCTTGTTGACTTCCGGGAAGGCCTTCCTTCACCTCTTTTTATATTTACCACAAGCTGTGTCTGTGTTGGGGCTTTTTTATTTGCTTTATTTACTTTTGGTTTTGTAAGTTTAAAGTAATACCAGTTCGGCTTCATCTGCCCACTGAAATCACTAATACCATTTAATGGGATTTCCTGTTCACTGTTGTTAGAAAAAAATGTTCCTTTGTATTTGTTGTTCTAGTGTTATTCAAGCAATAGAGACTGTTGGTTGAATGAGTGTTATCCAAGCAACAGTCTTCTTATCCTTCATTAGGAAAGCCAGAAAAGGGTTGACAAAATGGAAGTATAGTGAACTCTGTAATTTCATTAATATTCACTGTTGCTAGCATTGTACAGAGCTATCTTTTCAATGAGAAATACTTAGATAAGCTTTGGTTTTCTGTTATCCAATTACATTGAACAGGTAGGACTAGATATAGGTACAGAATGAGACTGTGCTGGAGACTATGATGGATATGCAGGCTCTGGAGAAGAAATCTGCAGTGTAGATTAGACAAAGAGTTTTTGCCAGAACCTTTGAAATAGTGTGTCGAAACGGGAGCTCTACAAGAAGGGGTAGGAAAAGCAGTGTAACACCAGCTACTCGTGAGCTGTGTTTCTTGATACCAGCCTGTGATCAGATAGTCACTAAGTACATGAACTGTTCTACTAGTTCTCTGTCAAGTCTTACAGGGTAGTAAGCTGATACGAGGCGCTATCATCTTACACTCTCAAAATGTAGTAAGTATGTGGTTACTTTTTTGTGTTTATGGTATGTGTAAGGTTTGGATTTTGTATGCACATTAAAATTGTGCAGACTGTTAATGGGGAGATTGAACTTTCACTGAAAAATGAAAGCTGAACAATCCCTTTTTTGCATGGCAGTTCTGTTCTGACCTGTCAGCCTGTCATCTGCACAGCTCACCCTGCAAGTCTGTTTTCTAAAGCTAAATAAGCTTTTCATAACACACAAATTGCTCTTTCCCTATCTTCTGCAGCATTTTGGAAGGATATGTGTAAAGTCTAGCCATGCATGTTTCCTTCTACTCAAGCTATTCTTTTGCCAATGGCAGGATCTGCAACGAGACATAGAGCAACACACCGCAGGGGTGGAATCTGTGTTTAATATTTGTGAAGTCCTACTACACGATTCAGATGCATGTGCTAACGAGACAGAGTGTGACTCCATCCAGCAGACTACCAGGAGTTTGGACAGACGGTGGAGAAACATATGTGCCATGTCTATGGAAAGGCGAATGAAGTAAGTCTTTTTCTTACCCCTCCTGAAGAAGCCTGTGGCAGCATTTTTAACAAACACTGTAGCTTTTGCCACAAGCTGAATTCTGAAAAAGGAAAATAAAATACCAAATTAATAGTTGGCTTGTGATAAAATCGTTCCATTTTTACATCTTCTTTTACATCTTAGGATCGAGGAAACCTGGCGCCTCTGGCAGAGGTTCCTGGAAGACTATTCTCGCTTTGAAGATTGGCTAGTATCATCAGAATGGATAGCAGCTAGGCCGAATTCCTCAGAGGTTTTGTACACACATGCAAAGGAGGAACTGAAGAAATTTGAGGTGAATTTTTTGACTTAGTTTCTTTATGGTCAGCAGCAGGCTGAATGTCCAGACTGCTGAATTCTTAATGTCTATATGAAACGTCTGAATCACTGAAAAAACACCAGTTAGGCGGTGGTGGCATAGAGAACATAAATAATGTGGCCACTGTGTGGCTGCCAGGTGTCTGGCTGATTTATTTGGTTTCAGTTTATCTTTCTTTATTGTGGAGAAGCAAATGCTGTAAACAGACAAGATCCTGCTCATAAGTTAAATATTTACGTTTTGTAGGCTGGTGATGTTTGTGGGTTGAATTTTTTTCTTCTTCTTTTGTTTTCCTAATGAGCTGAGTCTGAGCAGATCAGTGCAAATACAGGTCCTTCTCTGGATTTAGTTTTGTAGTTAGAAAGTCTGATTTTAAGGGGAGGGCATCATCATCTCTTGTGATAAATAGCAGCATCCAGATCCTATCTCTTACTGGCAAGGGAGTTGACTTCTTTGATTCACCTTGTAGGCATTCCAGAGGCAAGTTCATGAACGACTCACTCAGTTGGAGCTGATCAATAAGCAGTACAGGCGCCTTGCCCGCGAGAACCGCACAGACTCAGCTAGCAAGTTAAAGCAGATGGTACACGAGGGCAACCAGCGCTGGGATTATCTCCAGAAACGAGTCGCTGCTATTCTGAGGAGACTCAAGGTAATTGCACGGTGGGATGGGAGAGTGAGGAGCACTTACAAGTTTCTGTCGGAATTACCTAAGGGCAAAACGAATACTGGAGCAAATAGCTTGTGTTGTTTCTTGTCTTGAGTTACCAGTGTAGAAAAGAGGATCTAGAAAGGTCTCACCTATATGGTGTAAACATATCCTTGGTAGATCATAGAATCATAGAGTAGTTAGGGTTAGAAAGGACATTAAGATCATCCAGTTCAAGCCCTCCTGCCATGGGCTCTTGGTAGTTGAAGACTATAACACATTGTTCTGTGCTTTCTGCCTGACAGAGGAATGTCGTATTACACAGAAGAATGTATTTATGACACATCAGGGATGTGTCCTGCTTGTCCAGTTAAACTGATCTCTGAGCAGATATTCTGTGCTGTGCCCTGGGGAAAACTTATCACTCCCTGACTTGTAATTATATCAGTGCTGCAAGCAATTGACAGGCAAAACTGCTAGATTCCAGAAGTCAGTGAGTGAGGCTGTGAGAGTGCTGACAGGTTTCTTCTGTGCAGTTAGAGTTTGGGATGTTCTGCAATTCCTTTCCTAACAGTAAATCCACTGAGAAGAAATGGGGCACGGCAAGCTGCATGTCTTTTAGCTTTTGTGGAAGATGGCAGCAGGGAGAGCTCCTCCTGGTTCCATGCCAAATGGTGCATTAATTACACTGGCATGGTCATCTGAGATCTAGCTTCTTCATTGTTTTACTGGTTTCAACGTTATAGTTTTAAGCGCTTTAATTAACGGTGGGGCTTGCTTCCTTTGTCTGTCTTCTAAATTTAGAACAAATTAGATGTTAAGCCTGAGTCCAAATAACTGTTACACTGGTATAATGATGTGGGAGAATTTAGCCAGTGTGGAAGCAGGAATCTAATTTTATAAGTACATCTTGCTCTGCCTAAGTTTTACTGTCTCTCTCATACAAATAATGTACTAACATAGCACACTTTATTCCAGCATCACTGCAGGAAAGTGGCAGGTTTTATACATGGCATGCTGCCATATGTTCACTGACAGCCCTTAAGGTTAACAGCAGTCTTGAAACAAAACACTGTTTTCAGAGGGCTTCTATGACCACCTTTTTTAGTAGCTGAAGTCTTAATCCTGGCTCACTTCTTCCTGTTCAGCACTTCACCAATCGGAGAGATGAATTTGAGGGGACAAGAGAAAGCATCCTTGTTTGGCTCACAGAAATGGACCTCCAGCTAACAAATGTGGAGCACTTCTCAGAAAGTAATTTTGATGACAAAATGCGCCAGTTAAATGTACGTATCCTTATAAAGTAGTTGTTTAATATCAGCAGCCCGGCTAATCCTATTGGGCTGCTCTCTCTTGACAGAATCATCTTATTTTCTGGAACTTCACAATAGCCAACAGATTTCTGTATAACTATATTTGTATTAAGACACCACTCATTTGTTAAGGCGTATCCTGTGAATCAAGATTAAACCATATTTAAATTCAGGCTCAGTGTTCAAGCTCTGTTCTATCCTGCCCATATTTCCTAACAGAGTGTCAATGACAGTGATATCTCTCTGGGGAAGGACCACATGCAGGTTAACAGTAAAAGTTACATTCCTAAATTCAGGTGGTTTTTTCTCATTAGAAGTTTTTTTGAATTGGCACTGAGCTCCTCAGTCATGATCCCGTGCAGGCCCAGGATGCTGCAATTATATTGAAGTACACATGGGTGTAAAATGCCACTTCATTTGGAACTGTAATTCTGCTAATAAAACAAACCTCTGGACCTTTTGAGTAAAAGTATATTTGCCAAATGAAATTAGACAACAATGTCAATTGCTGCTTTTCTTTCAGTGCAATGAAAATAGAAAACCAAACCTTAAGCTAAAAAGGGGTGTCACAGAAATAATTATTTTTCTTGTGTGTTCCAAATAGGGTTTCCAGCAGGAAATAACACTAAACACCAATAAGATTGATCAGCTAATCGTTTTTGGGGAGCAGCTGATTCAGAAGAGTGAGCCTTTGGATGCTGCTGTGATTGAGAATGAATTGGAAGAACTTCATCGATACTGTCAAGAAGTGTTTGGACGAGTTGCCCGCTTCCATCAAAGACTGACTTCAAGGCATCCTGTAAGAAGCAACAGTTGTTTTGATGCTTGGGGAAAATTTTGATGTTTGAACTGCAATGCTCATTGCTTATCCCTAGCAGCTTAACCAAGTGGCTTGAGCTCAAAGGTGTCAAGACCTACTCAGTAGTTTTGCCAGCTTTGCTAAACGTCTGTCACCAGTCTTTTCTTCTCACGCCTCTCCTTTTGGGACTCCATCTGCAGAATCTGGATAATTGCATGGAAGTAGTTTACATTGTTAACATTTTTACAGTAGTTGTTTGAGGGCTTTTTTTAGTGGTTTTAGTATCACTTTTTTTTTTTTCTTTAAATTCAGTAATGTGTTTAGAATACCTGTTTGTCCAATTTCTTGGGATAACCTTGAATGGTAACCTTAAACAGCATGCTCTTCTCACTGGGAGCATTTAGATGATTCTCAGCTTGATTTGGCTCAAAAAGAAAGAACATCTATTGGAAAGCAAGGTAGAGGAAGTAACATGAACATCTATGAGCAGCTGTTCACCCTGACCTGAGCATCGTTTCATTGCTGCCTATTTGGAACTGGGTACCTCTCTCTGCAAACTAGAGAAAGATGGTGATGGTTGAGTGTCATGAAAAAAGGAAGGCTGCTGCTGATATGAGGATTGTTTTGGCTAAAGAGAAAGGAGGCAGAACTGATGCTTCTCTTCAGTTTTAGGCACATGGTCTTTGATTACTGCAGCTGACCATGAAATAGTCCCCTGTAGTAGCGTGTGGCTCAATCATTAACTCATTAAGCAGTGTAGATCTATTGTAAGTCTTATTAATATACAATGTTTGTTATTTATTTTTAGGGATTGGATGATGACCGAGACACCTCTGAAAATGAGACAGATCCAGAAGACTCCAGAGAAACCCAGAATGATCCCTGGTGTAAGAAGGCCATCAGCGAGGGGCCCAATTCAACACAGTCCCTTTGCCACCTTATGCCTCCTACTCAGGGTCATGAAAGATCAGGCTGTGAAACCCCTGTCAGTGTTGACTCCATCCCACTTGAGTGGGATCACACAGGTGATGTGGGAGGTTCTTCCTCTCATGAAGATGAGGAAGAAGCAACATACTACAGTGCTCTGTCAGGTGAGAACCAATTGCTAGCTGTTTGTTTTGACAGGGACAACTGCAGGATGTCCCTGTGTGGGAAGGGAGGGTGACTGAGGTCTTCCTCCCAAGTTGGTTCGTTTTCAGGTACTGTTAATAGATGTGAGCAGTCTCATCTCTTAGATGTCTTGGTGAAGGGAATGGTATTGTCTAAACCAAGCTTATCTTTTCAGAAACATAAAGGTTTTAGAAACCTTACTTTCTATGACTGTCAGATGAAAATAATGCCAACTTATTTTGTTCTTTGTCTTTGCTGTCCTTCATTGTTTCAGTTGTTCTTCATAGTTGGAAAATATTAAATAGTGAGGAAAATGACATTATTCTTTTTTCAGATGTAGAAATCACTGAAAATCCTGAGGCATATCTTAAAATGACCACAAAAACTTTGAAAGCATCTTCTGGTAGGCACCTGCTAATGCATGTGTCTGAACATGGCAATCTCCCTGTGCTGCACGCTATATTCCTCAACCTCTCTCATACGTAATGTCTGACTTCCTGCCTTGTGTGGACACCATGTCTCATCCTGCCATGGTGTACTTACGCTGCAGTGTTCACATGTACATTACAAAGCAGTCAAGAACATACCATTTAGATTTTGCCTGTTAAATGCCAAGGTGGTTAATGTGCATTTCTTTGTATTGATCCAGTCTTTTGGTACTTTCTTGGTGGTTTGCTCTGGGTAGTATCACTTTTTTGGTTGTTTCTAATTTTGATTGCATAATTACTGAAGGCAGTAGTTCCAACTCTGCAAGTATTTTTGTGGTTTGTGCATGACAGAACTGTGTGTGTCCTGTCTTTTAAATCCAGACCAAAGTCCCCAAATGAGGACATGGCTATAGTTGTCCCTACTGACATGTGTTGCAGATGTGTGATAGTGTTATTGGGATGCCAACTTTCCAAAACCACAGTGCAGCCTTTCTCTTTTATGTTTGTTTTTTTTTTTTTGAATGCTCATACATGTGTTCAAACATTTTCCAGAAGAAACCAGAATGTCCCGTAACTGCATGGCTCTCATCTCATTACCTTTAGAACACTGTTCATGTTTTGCAGATGTGCATGCTTTGCAAGGAAAGCTGCAAAACTGTCATTTTTATGCCATAAGTTGATGCCATTTTATTCAAAGCGCTTTCTAACAACACAAAGCAACATCTTCCTTGTGGAGATGGGATTTTGCACTTATGGTGTATGGGTTTGGTTTTATTTGTTTCAGGAAAGTCTGTTTCAGAAGCTCATCCTTGGCGTTCTCCAGACAGTCCAGTCCACAGGAAACGCCAATACAAACAGGCAGAAGTGGTTGGAAATGTGTTGTCTGATCCAGAGACAAGTACTCGCTATAAGCCAGATTATGTGAGTTGGAAACTGTATGGGCACTAAACCTGTACTACACAGTCTGTTGTTCCTGTAGCTCCATCTTCTTCCCTCATCCAGCACCAAGGAAAAGATTAATTATAGAGGGAATGTTCAGTTCATGCAAATTTAGACATTATTTCTGGTGGCTCAGGTAACCAGTGAGAGTCTCTATCCACTCACTAGGGAAGCTTCTTTAAAGCAATTTGGAATAATCATGCTAGGATTCTGATAAAAGTCAGTGTCTGGAGGAACTTACTTACTTGTTGTCATAAAATCTAGAGGAATCTAACCTCCCCAAAGGAGACAGTGTTGAATGAATTCCCTTCCTTGATAGTTGCTGATGTATCTTATCTCCCTTTCCTAGACAGACCAATTTGAAGGGTGCTTTTCTAACATGCAACCCACCATTTAGTCTGCTTCTGGACACTAAAAATATACCAAAATGGCTATTGTTCATTGGTACCTTAGCCTTGGTGGCTGGATGCCTGCTGTGGCTTTGCCGGCAGCTGCCAGGCTCAGTGGATCTGCACCAGTTGTAAGCACTGTTCCAAGCACAAGATGGTATTGGTATCTGGTTGCTTTTATCAGTCAGTAATCCATTCTTAGTCAATAATGCCAAGACCCAATATCCAACAAAGACAGTCAGCAAATGTACATTGTCTGCTACATATAGTGCAAAAACTATTAATTTGCCATGCTCAGTCTTGTAATAATTAGTGTCACTATGCTATGTGTTTATTTACTGAGAAGGCATGGAGAGCCAGAATAAACTGTTAAAAAGATGCAGAAGCCCAGTCCTAAAACTGACACACCACCCAGGCACTCCAAAGTAACAGAAATTAAGTTTGACCTTTGACAGCTTGTTCACCTGCAGGACTTACCTACCAAAATGTCATTCCAGGTGAATCAGCTCAGCTCTGCAAGCAGCAGCAGCATCAACAATGAGAAAATTACGACTCCTGACATGAACGATGAACCCCAGTTTGAGCAAGAGCTTGCGAATATAGCAGCTGCAGAGAAGCAGTCAGGTACAGAGCATTAGGAGTGGCTTTGGTGCTGGGGTATTTGGCCTGTGACTGTGTAAGACAAAGCAGAGATGGCACAAAGGCAGCATATTTGCCTTGGGAACAAAATAGAAGTAAACCAATATCCTCTAAATTGATGTAATTTGCTAAAATTTGCTGAGCTGCCTTCTCACCTTGTACCATCCAACCTGTATTTGCTGTTCTAAGCTTTTACATTTTCTGTCAGATTCGAGATTTCTATCACTCATAGTATACTTCTTTCTCTTTGTTGGTTGAAATGAATGGGAACAATTTCACCTCTGCATGATATTGAATACACAGACTTTTAATCATATTTCAAACCAAAGTAGTGCATCTCTTTTTCTAAATTAAGATTGCTGTAGTTCATTTTCTCAGTTATTGGTACTCCATATGACAAGATGCTACAGCTCCCATTTACAGAAATGCTTTGTCAATGCTGGTGATGTATTCTGTTCTTCACTTTTTCACTGCAGTCCTTTCTTCCAAATAGGCCAACAACCTGGTTCTCTTAACCTTTTAGAACTTCATTCCTGGTTTCGGGTGCTTGAGATTGTAATAACACATCTGTACTGTAATCACAAAAGTGAATCAAGTGATAAAAGGAAGACTGCGGCTGTATGCATCATGTTACTTAGGTTATGTCACAAGTGAACCAGGATTGAGTCCCATACATGGGATGGACAGGAAAACCTCTGAGAAGGGCTTAGATGTGCTTCCAGAAATAGTGTTAGTGAACCCACAGGTGGCGTCTGCAGCTCCTTTAGCATGGGACTAATGAATCACAAACCCAAGTCTTAAGTGCTGTTAGGATCCTCCTAAAGGATCATACTTTATCCCATGATGAATTTTGGTGTCTACCAAATCACAGATTGGCTCATTGAATTCTGTCTGCTTAGATTTGAATTAAAACATCTTCAACTAATGTGTAGCATTACTGTGTGGTTAACTTGACCGGTAATATGAAACTTACAGACTTGCAGAATCTCAAGAAAATTGTGTCTGGATAACAGTAGTACTTGGTAGCAATTATTTGGCCTTGAGTAGATTGGAGAATAATTTACTCATAAACCTCCTTGCATTGTGTTTACACACTCCTCACCTTACTGAAGATTGAAACATTTGTTGTTCTATCATTTGTAGGCATTATTGGTAGGCAGGAGCTCATCCGAGCTCAAGATTTCACAAGTGACCTTGAAATAAAACAGAAATTGCAGCAGTGGCAGCAGCTGAACTCAGATCTTAGCGACATCTCTGCTTGGCTTGAGAAAACGGAGGAAGAGCTGGAGAAGCTGCAAAGAGCGCCAACTCAAGTCAGCATGCAGGTGTTGGAACAAAGGGTCAAGAAATTGAAGGTAAGTTATGGCATACTGAGAAGTGGGATTTCAAGATGCTCATGCTTTTTCTCATTGTCTCTGCTCCTGGGGTCAGTCAGCAGCATGAATGCTGGGAAGTTTAGATTGGGTATTAGGAAAATTTCTTCATAGAGATTGCCTATATGAGGTGTTTTTTCCATAGTTATGCATCATAATAATAATATGGATTAAGTTCCTTGTGGACAGTCTTTATTCTGGTGTAAGACTTCCAATTTCAAACATTTAATGTCTTTTTTCTATGGATTAATTACTACTAGAATTATTTCTGTTAGTTCAAGCAGGTACACACAGTCTCTTCAAGAGATCTTCATTTCATATGTAGGTGTAATAGTCATTCTTGTGTATTGCGGATTCTCAGGAGGTTGAGTTGTTCTTTAAAACATTCTAGAGTTTCTTCATGAGAACATCCTTAAAGTTGAGAGTAAAAGTCTGTTGTACTGGGTTTTATTTGTTCTAAGCAACTACAGAAAGAGCTGCTGGAACAACAGCTTAAAGTAAACTTGCGTCAAGAACTCACTGCTTATCTGCTGCTTGAATCGAATGTTGATGACATTGAAACTGATGAGAAGTTCCATGTAATTGGAAGGAAACTGAAAGACCTTATTGAACAGGTTTCATGTGACTTAAAAAGCATACAAGGAGATCTGGTGAGTCAAAGTTTCAATACTTGTTAATGGATCTTTTATACTGAGAAGTAACAACATACTAAGAGTAAAGGCATTTATAAAAGTCTGACTTTAAGTACTTACACCTTCATAAGCTGGAAGAAAGAATACAGAAGTCTGGCTATAGGAAAAACTTCAGCACCACAAAGTTTGGACAATCTGCTTCTATACTGTACTGAGATGTTGTGCAGTCTCTATCCTTGAAGGATTTGAAGAGCAGAGGGATAAAGCTTTGAATAAGGGGTTTGGTCTGGTCTTATAGGTGACGTTGCTTTGAGCAGGGGCTAGATGTCCCTTCCAACCTGAATTATCCTATGAGCAATACCAAGTATTAAGCTAGGAGTGTGTAATGAACACATAGGAGTTATAGTTCATAGCAATACATTGCTTATCTTGAGAGCTGTCAGATAAAAGATATTTTCAAGTTAATACCTGTATGGATCTGTTCCATTACAAGTCTTTTGGGTTGTGCATAGTAAAATATTTGTTTATGCTGGAGAGCTGAAGCATCCATTTACCACTGGTTATGCACATGTAAAGAGTCATCTGTCTGTGCACGCACAGAGAGGCAGTGGAGCATGGCTCGTTGCACTTCACCTGTTACGAGTTTTGAACATGCATTTTAAAGAAGCATGCTTGGTTACCTTTTAGGATACCAGAGCATTGCTGCTGGTTCCAGATGACTTGGACTCAGGGGTCTATAACCAAGTCACAGAGAAATCCAACCCTGCTGTGAAACAGGCAAGTATTTTTTTCCTACTATTTTCCTGTCAGCAGATAGCATATTTTGCCATTTAGCCTGAAGGTTCCTGAAATGCAGTAATTGTACCTCTTAGGTGCATGTACCTGATTACAGAATTTACAACAGGGCTTTGAATTTTACAACTGTCTTCTTCAAGAAATTCTTTGTAGTTTCTGAAACTAAATACTATTTCTTTCAACAGATCGCCATACGGAGAGCTTCAGATGACAGAAAAAGCAACAGCAGAAGGTATTATTTCATATTCACTTGCCCCATCCCTGACAGTGTTCAAGGCCAGGCTGGACAGGATTTTGAGCAACCTGGTCCAGTGGAAGGTGACCCTGCCCATGATCTTTAAGGTCCCTTCCAACCCAAAGCATTCTATGATTCTGTGGTCTCTTGAAGGATAGTGAGAAAAGCAGAGATGAGCTGAGTGCCAGCAGAAACCCAGGCAGCTATTTTCATAGGTTGACATACGTACAGGTAGAGGTGATTTCTGCGTACCTGTAGTGTCTCTTCTACTGCCCAGCTCTGGGTTGCATCTTAATGAATGCTTTCTTTAGCACTCCTGTTCCTAGACCTCTGCACCAGTGTGCAACCTTGGCTTGTCTTTACTCTTGAGAAAATACTTTTTGTGACAAGTGAGAGAATATTTTAGTTGCAAAACCTCCTTTAATCCCACTAGGATCCCTGGGAAAAGAAACTTGCAGCTTGGAACCACTTAACAACAACACTTAAAAAAAGACCATGAAGGACAAAGGTAGAACTTCACTCCCAGTACATAAGGGCCTGCTCAAAGGACATATCTCAGTAATGCCAAGAGAGAGAAGAGGCTAAGCAGTCTGAATGATGGCTTTCGTTTATACTTTGATATGTATTTGGAGTGGTTTGTTTGTCTCCAGGGAAAAGTTAAGTTTGTATCTGAAGATAGGGTAAAAATGCAGTGATCTAAGCTATGGCAAATAAATGTTTCTTCTTCAGCAGTAAGGACAGTAAGCCCAAAACAGCAGCTGGCTTCCCACTGAGCAGCCTTGCATGCTTTCAAGTTACAGTTAGTGTATTTTGCTGCCCTGCGTCTTGGAACAGTAGGGTGAGCCCTAGAGACCAAGTTAAACAACTTGTTTAATTCAGACTCTAAAGTGCCTTTTTCTTTGTTTTCCCTCCCCACCCCCTCTCCTTTTTTCTCCTTTTCAGAGGTGAAAGCCATCCACAACCTACTCAAGCAACTCCTCAGACTCCCTACTTCTTTTACCGTGTATTACGAGCAGCGTTTCCACTTCAGTTGTTCCTTCTACTGCTTTTACTAGTGGTTTGTATAATTCCATCATCTGAGGAAGACTACAGCTGCACAAGGGCAAACAATTTTGCCCGTTCTTTGCATCTGATGCTGCAGTATCTTAATGGGCCTCCACCAATTTAGGAAGCAGCCCTTGCCTCTTCAGTTATACCAAAACGCACTCTTTTGGACTTCTAAACTATAAGCAACACACGTTATACTTTAATGCAATAAATGGATTATTTCATAGGTCAAGTTGTCTTAAACTTGCAAGATTATTTTATAGTTGTCTTAAATTTGCAAGGTGATGAAATACTGAGTAGATGCAGAAAGTACATCACAGTAATCTTAAACATAGCACCCTGTCTCAGGTTAGCATAGCAAACTTTGGGGTTTAGTGTCACAACTTTAGAAGAGGCACTTTGGCTAAAATGATTACTACACACACTTCTTGTTACCTGTATCTTTTAGCACTGTAGTCACTTGTTGGAAACAAAAAAGAAATATTCAAAATCTAGTTTTGAATCTTTGTTATAATATTTTATTCGTCTAAAACATTTAATACATGGATGCACATTTGTTTTGTATTACATATTGTGTTCTAGGGACTAGGACTGCTGTGTTGTCTTTTTATACTACCTTTGAAATAAGAAACTGTTGCATTGCATGGAAGTGATTTATAATGCACATATTTTCTAGATGAATATGATTATGTAGACTATCCCTGATGTATACAAATCATGTAATGACTTTTTTACTGAAAGATTTTTTCAGTTTTTAACCTGCTGAATAGTGTACAGTATCTTGGGAGAGAATTGTGCATTTTTATAAGCTTCATCTTGAAAATGAAACTGATGCTTGGCAATGGCTGGAGAATCACTGTGTACAGTCAGCATTGCCATTGCTTCTTGGTTGTACAGTTTGAGTACTGTCATTAAAATTTAGCCAATGTCTGAGGGACTCTTGGTATGTCTGGGGGGGGGGGTAGCTTCTGTGTATGTCAACTCAATTTGCATCCTACTGCAAGTGTCAGAAGAAGCACAATCACTCACTTGTTTGTCAGAGCAACAGACAAAAACTTGTGAGTGGAGCCTGTGTTCAGTGGCACAGATCCTTTCTGACTGACTAATTTCCTGAAGGAAGAATACAAAGCTGAACCAGGTAATGCTTATTAGTAGTTCAAAATGCTGAGCTATTTGCCCCCATCCTGAACTGATTTTCTAACCCATGAGTTAAGGCAGTGCTGGAGAGAGGTAAGTGCACGACAAGGAGAGCTCAGTGTGATAGTAAGAGGTTTGGTTACAATAAAAACCACCTAGGAATTAGCCAATTTCTGTAATGCTTACCTATAGAAATAAGGATTTATCATTAGCCTGTAAGACTTCTTCTACCTCTTCTTCACTTGTCCCTGCTGGTGATTGCTTATTCCTCATCTTCTGGCAAGGGGATTTATGAAGCAAGTTGCTTTGCATTCTTATGTTCAGAGAAACAAATGTAGCAAATTAACAGCTTCTTCCCCACCTATGGTTGCAAAAAAGCATGGCTTATTTCCAGGATAGTGGACTAATACTTTAACTGATATAGTTAAGCTTGCAAAATTGGCAACATAGAAAGTCAAAGCCTGCAATTTGGCACATCTTATAGTTTACATCAACCCTGTGTGCTCAAGTATGGGTCAAGGCATGCCAGCTCCATACTGGTATGTCTCAACCTCAATCCCAAGCACAGGGCTGAAGCACCTCTCCTGCTAAGACAGGCTGAGAGCACTGGGTTTGTTCAGCCTGGAGAAGAGAAGGTCCAGGGAGACCTAAATGTGACAACAAGAAAGCTGTAGAGAGACATTTTACAAGGGCATGTAGTGATGAGAGGAATGGCTTTAAAGTGATGGACAGGAGATTTAGGTTACATACTAGGAAGAAGTTCTTCATTTATGAGGGTGCTGGGGCCCTGGCACAGGTTGCCCAGAGAAGTTGTGGCTGCCCCATCCCTAGCAGTGTTCAAGGCCAGGTTGGACGGGGCTCGGAGCAATCTGGTGTAGTGGAAGGTGTCCCTACTCATGGCAGGGGGTTGGAACTGGATGATCGTTTAAGTTCCCTTCCAACCCAAACCATCCTATGATTCCAAATAGCAGTGCCCAGGCTCCAGCTTGCTGAAGACATGGATCAGCAGTGCTTCCAGAGCTCGCAGTGTTCACAGCCTGTAAGCTAGCACACTGCTCCATTTGGAGCCAGGCTTGTGCTCCAGCTAAGACTCACAGCTACAACTCACAGAAGTGCTGTATCCAGAGATAAATGATGGATCCTCTCCACCCCTTGCCACACAGAGACATTTAAGCTCATTTAAGTTTCTGCCTCTGTAGAAGTCAGCCAACTCTAACCATTATTTCATTGCCGGGTTGTCACAAAATGCCCATGCAAACCTTTCCACCAAGGACTAAGAGTCAGCTGCTGACATGATATTCAGTTCTACCATTGAAGAATTGATGCAGGGGAAAAAGAACCTGAACCATGTTAAAAGGTCTAAAGAAAATTCCACAGCCAGCAATTTCCTTTCATTATGTACAGTTACAGCAAATCGTTCAGCTGATGTAATATATAAAAGGCAGAGATTTCATGAGATTATCTCAAAATGTCACAAAAAAAAAATAATTCTAGGAAAGTAACTTTGTATTTTTTCCCTAAAACCTATTTTAAATACTTCTACTTGATCATAACCACTGCACTGTAGGCTGACACTGAAGCCCGCTTCAAACAAGTCATCGTATATACCCACCAATTTCTTAGTGGCATCCTCACATTCAGGACTGGGTTGGTAGTGTTCAGTGAAGGGAAGGGGAAAAAGATTAAAAATAGAGCGCAAGACCAATAGTGAGAGCAAACACACATGTCCTTGCTTTTGCACATGCATTTTATGAAGGAGTGGAACCAGGCCAAAACTAGGTTTGAGTTAAGTCTTCTTTCTTTGTCAGGGAGATGAGACCTCAATCTACTGTCAGTGATACGTACTCTCTATTCCCCCTCTACCCATGGAACCAGTCTGAGCTCAGCTACAGGAAAGAAGTGAACAAAAAGCCATGTATTACTTAGGTTTCATGATACCTGTTTATTCAGCCACAACAATCTACAACTGAAGGAAACACATCACTAGACAAATACTACAATAAGTTCACAGAACTGAAGAGCAGCTGAAAGGATGGGATCATGGGGTTTTTTCACATTAGAATTACATACATAAAATACTTGAAAAGGCACCAGCTTCAGTCGTAAACCCGTTTCCATTACAAACGTGCAGTTAGGGTGGAACATTTAGACTAAAATCACATACAAAATGGCACTCAGAACAGAAAATTCTGGGGAAAACGAATACAGGAAACATGCAGTAGCTCCTTAGTACATGATTGTTGATGAGAGGTTTTGTCAGTTGAGGAAGTAGCAAAGCAACTCCTGCTTTCCTTACGCAGTTAAAATGAAATCACTGACACTCAACCACGCAGGAGTGGAGGTGACTCCTATGTGTGAAGATGAAAAGAGTTTAAAATACCCAGATCAGAAGTAAAATGAAGTCTTCACTAGGAAACAGTGTGCCATGTAATTTACCACAGTTCAGTAGTAAACCACTGTGAAACAATAATACTTGTTTTCCAGATGTTAGCAGTTTGCTTGCTCTTCATTTTCCCATTTACAATGCTCTAGTACTGGTTCAGGCACTGGCTCAGCACAACAGATGACCACGTCCTTAACTGCTTTGCTGAACAATTATTTTGCAGGACATAAAGTTAAACACTTTCTTCCAAGACAAATGGTGGCGATAGCAAAGGTGTTCCCATGACTTCCAACTCGGAGTGTGTGGAAGGAGCACAGGACCATGGAAAGAAGTGGTGCAGCCTATAGCTGGGCTGAGAATAAAAGCAGCTGCTGGTGACTCTCCTTGGCTGTGCTCGCTTGCAGCAGCCAGGAACAGGGTTTATAAGCTGCTCTGCCACCTAAAGAACTGAACAGGATATCCTGATAGATCTACTGAATATTATATACGTTCACTATTTATCCCTATAAACCAGTAATTCCTGTGACAGGCCCTTTGGCTCTGCTCACTTTAAGGCCCCTCAAATAAAGTCATGTGAATCCACACTTTGTCTTTAGCTCTCCAGGTAAGAACAACTTGTCTCCCAGGGGCACTTCCCTTAGTGGGGAAAGGCAGGGAAAGGAGAGAGCTTAGGAAGAAGTTCTTTACTGTGAGGATGGTGAGGCATTGGGACAGGCTCCTCAGCACCTGGGGATGCCCCAGCCCAACCAGTCTAAGATTCTGTGATTTTATGATAAAGTCCAGACAAGACAAAACTGCTTACCTCAGAAGAGGCCGGTCACTGGTGACAGCTTGAATAGAGGCAGCTTTCTGGGGCCTCACTGCATTTTTAGGCTCTGTTAAACCACTCTAATAATGCAAATACAGAAAATGCCTTCCATACTTGAGAGGCCATTGGGAGGAAACGAAAAAGTTCCAGCACTTGAAAGGATGCTCTCCTTTCATCACAGTGACCCTTGTATAGATCTATCATTCGGTCAGTAAGGAATTAATAGATTACTATTATGGAAATATGCATATTTTTTGCAAAAGAAATCTTTAAGTGCTGCCTTTCTTAGTTTGCTACACATTTTATAGGAGCACTCATCCTGTCAGTCACCAGCTCACGAGAGAAGGTTCCAACACACCTTTTCCCCATGTTCTCTTCTCTGACTGGCAACATGACCGTACTAAAACTGAGTCATTTGCAAGAAGGCAGAGCTGTGGGGAAGGTCACCCATTCCTGGAGGCAAAGCCCTTCACCTGCCTGAAATGCTGTGAGACTTGCCACAGTTCTTAAAAAAGAATCAGGTTTGGGTTACTCTTTAGCTCCAGACTCGAGCAGAGCTTGAGCACGTTTTTAACAGCGTGAGGAAAGGCTGGGGACTTTTTATTTCCCTGTTTTGATTTTCTTCTTTAAACCCATGGCAGGCAGCACTCCTGCAGGAACCACATTTGCTCACAAACATCCCAGAACTGCAGCATCGTGTCAAGTAGAAACAGCCACCTCCAGCCAGGTCTCTGCAGAACTGGAGCATCTCCCATAGAAGACAGGCTGAGAGGGTTGGGGCTGTTCAGGCTGGAGACAAGAAGGCTGCGTGGAGACCTCCTAGCAGCCTTCCAGTATCTGAAGGGGGCCTATAGGGATGCTGGGGAGGGACTCTTCATTAGGGACTGTAGTGACAGGACAAGGGGTAACGGGTTCAAACTTAAACAGGAGAGGTTTAGATTGGATATAAGGAAGAAATTCTTTCCTGTTAGGGTGGTGAGGCACTGGAATGGGTTGCCCAGGGAGGTTGTGAGTGCTCCATCCCTGGCAGTGTTCAAGGCTGGGCTGGACAAAGGGTGCCATGGNGGGTTGCCCAGGGAGGTTGTGAGTGCTCCATCCCTGGCAGTGTTCAAGGCTGGGCTGGACAAAGCCTTGGGTGCCATGGTTTAGTGTGAGGTGTCCCTGCTTATGGCAGGGAGGTTGGAACTGGATGATCTTAAGGTCCTTTCCAACCCTAACTATTCTATGATTCTATGAGGGTGGTGTACAGCAGCACAGTGAAGGAAAGCAATGAACCAGGCCTGTCCTCCTCACAGCCCTCCATTCATTCATGCTGGAACTGGAAGAGTCTCCCCAAAATCTGAATTGAAACTCAGTGCGGGAGCTCTGCTCAGGTTTGGCAGGGACAGGGATGTGCTCCACAGCAAGAACACAGCATGCAAGAGGGCCTGTGGGATACAGACCCATGATCAATCCAACATCTCAGGAGCCAAAGGTGGCCTTGTTCAGTCCTTGTCACACAGCTCCCTATTTATAAACCCTGCTGTTTTAGAGACGTGCACCTCCTCTTTGTCCAAATACAACCACAGCTGCTTTAACCCAGAGTCAACAGCGACTGGCGTTTGCACATTTTAAAACAAACACTAGTAGTAACATTTACTAGAAGTACATTAACTGAGACAAAAAGTATGTGTTAAAATAACATTTTCCTATTTTCCTCTGCTAGTAATGGCACGTACCAAACACAACACGTGGCACAAATCTGCAGCATCGCCCGTTCACAGCCAATCCCGAGCACATTTCCATTTAGAAGCTCGGTTTTACAATTCATACGCCCTCTTTCCCATTTTCCTTTTCAGAAGAGGATTGTTCCGGGATTGAGCAGCTCGAATGCAAACCAAACCCGGAACGATCGCTTCAACATTTCTTTGAAAAACTGTGTTCAACAGAAAGATTGCACAGGATAGGAAAATCAGAGAAAAACAAACCCCAACAGGCACAGAGGCCAGAACATGATCAAGCCCAAGAGACACCAAACCACATCTGTCTCACAGCAAAACCTCCCTCAGGATGAAAGTACCACAGAACCCCAGACTGTACTCTCATTTTTAGCCTTTTCTGTAGTAAATAGGACACTTATTCCAAAGGGCACTGCTATATTACAGTTTCTTAAAAACACTAAAAAGGTAACCAGTAAAACTGCAGACCACCTGCAGCATCTGGTATGGTACAAGATCAAAACAAGACAACAGATTTGTGCAACTTACTGAAAACTCTTTATGCGCCTCCTATAAAAAATACTCTCCTTGGCTTTAAAAAAACACCAAGATCAAAAGTTTCATTAATATTCCAAGTACGCAACTGGAATAAAGCCCCTAACCAAGAGACTTATTGGCTCAAAACAGACGTTTGGTCTGATCCCAGTTTATTTTCTCCATACCTGAAATGCCCAGAGAATGCATGCATTACACTTGAACATACCCACTTCACGTGATTCTAGCTCACATCAAGATGCAATGTTGGCGGTAGCCAGACTGAATGATGCCATCCTGCTCTACGCTGAGGCCCTTGGTCAGGCTATTTCCTATGTTGTTTTTTTCCTCAGTGCAGCTTAAACACATGCAGAAATCAGTGAGATGGGGGGGGTTAAACCCACATCTTCAATGGAACTCAAACAAGGCCTCACACTTGCACAGTGAAGGAAGTGCCAGAGCTGTCCCGGCCCTGCTCTTTGAAGGGTCCAATACAAGATACGAGAAGGCGCTTTCTAAACAAGCAAGCAGCAACCTGAGGGCAGCAGGCAGAACCCGGTCCCAGCTCATGCTTCAGATCACTGCCTCCCCCCTGCGAGATGGCTGCAAGAGGCTTTGGGTGGGCAGGACATAATTCCACAAGCAAGTCCAAAGGGGAGGGAAGAGGGTTTGTTTATAGTTGATTTCACAAGCCCGGATTAGCAGATCAGGTACAAATGCAAACAGTTAATATTCACAGAGCAACCTCTCGTACCTAATTATTATAATAGATTTAACATCATTAATAAATATGTAAAACAACATGTTAATCTCACAGACAAAACACATTTCAAAGGTCAGCATTGACTGAAATATCCAGGCAGTTTGGTCATTCTTTAAAGCACTGAAGAATTATACACAGATAATAATGTAAGTGTTCAGAACAGACTCACAAAATACAAACCTAAGCTTGCTTTAACAGTTCTGAAGAGGCTCTGAACTGGTCATAGAAGCTATTCTGAATGGCCTTCAAATGAGGACCCTTGCAGCCATTGCATATTTAAGAATAGAAGAGACTCCTTTACACTGTACATATCTCGGCACTTAAGCTAGATCAGCTGCAAAGCAGGGTTACCCAGGGACCAGCACACACAGGTGAGTGGATCTATCCCAAAATGCTGCTCTACATTTCATACAGTCTCGTGCTGGTTTAGGTAGTCCTGCAAGGAGCAGGAATTTGAATTCAATGATCCTACGGGGTCCCTTCCAACTTGAGATATTCTATGATTCTATGAAAGAGGAAATCAACTAGTCATTACGTAAAAGCCTTGGTCTGGGAGACAGAAACCTAGGTGCTCACTCCTAGCCCTGACACAGATGACTTCTGTCATCTTAAACCAGTCCCTTTAGCTCTCTGTTGCAGTTTGCCTGGCTCTGAAAAGGAGAGGCAGTAATTCCCTTTCTCGCAGCACTGTTCTGAGGCTTAATTTCATAAGGTGCTTTTGAAGAGTCTCCAAAAAGGCACTGTTAAAGTGCAGCTATTAAAACATCAGAAATGCGGACAGCAGCGCGCGTCCCACAAGCCTTTCCCAAGGTACCGATGTGCAAATCTAGAAGAGATGAGGACTCGCACTGGGTCACACCTCAGTAGTCCCAACAGAGCAGTTTTGTTTTCTCCCATAGCCTTGAACAAGAGTCACATATCCAGGTCTCGGCAGAATCACTGGGCTGCCCCGTTCCGCAGACTGTCTCCAGTCTCCATTTGTTCTAACGGGCCAAATTCGGGATGCGTGGCCGGGGACTTCCTTTGTCCTCGGAGAGTGTGCGCGTTCAACATCTCCAGCAGCAAGTCGTACACCGGGACCACGTTTTTACACTTCATGCTCAGGAGATGCTCCATTCCCTTGTTACTGTGCAGGAGAACAGAAAATAAGTCAGTGATCTGGGTCCAACGATGTAGAGAAGGAAACGCCTGTGGCCTCGAGAGAGACCTTTTGTAATTAGGGGTTAAGAAGATTTAGCTGCTGTAGTCCCTGAGACCACTTACCACTACCAACAGTAACAGCATCCCAGTACTTTAAGGCTTTCTGGTTTACTATTTAGAGAACCTAGATTTGTTTTACACCACACAAACTGACTTCAGAGAAGAATTGGATGTGCCGACCCTATTAAAATCAAACAGAAAACCTCTTTGATGCTGTAAATGTGGAAGGCTCACAGGTTGCAGCTTTATACAAAAGGAGAATTTACAATGTGCAGCTCTAATGACTACCTGGCTGAGTAGGAACACCAAATTACCCTGTTTAACTTCAAGCAGTTTGTCTCCTCTCTGCATGGCTGGTGTCAGATCTTGCAGATGGCTACAGGCTTTTAAAGCAACCTCTTTTTCTGTTATGCAGTAAGATACAGCAACACCTGATTAGCTTGAATGCTCTGTGTCTATATCATGATTTGGACTAAGAGGAGATGGTTATTGCTGTTGTGGTTGCACATGGATATACTTCAGATGCACTCAAGATTTTGGGGTTGAAATCTAAGTGAGTTTGCTCAACACCAACTTTCGTCACAGTGGAAACAGTAGCAGGCAGTCAGCACACAGATGACCTAGGAGATTGGACTGGGAGGGGGACAATGCTTCCAGAAAAGTGAGGTTCTGCTACAGTTCAACAGTTATGAATCCATTAATGACAAAGAAGAAATTGCAGCCCCCTTCCTACATCCAGATCTTGTGAGTTCTGCATCATTTGGTAATCAAGGCTGAGAGCAGCAAGTATTTCCAGAACAAAGTATAACTGACTGACCAGTGCTAAGCAAGGAGACAGGTCACACGTAGCCCCCAGGCTTTGGCTGAAGCAGGCACAGCAGAAAACCCCTTGTTTGAATGAGAAATTATCAAAATTCCCAATATTTATTCCCATCGTGTCAGCACCAGAGCTCCTGCGATGCTGTGATGTGGTGTCACAGCACAGCGGGCAGCCTGGGTGACAGCAGCGCATTGGAGCCCTGAGTCTGTTTTGGCTCTTGCTGGTGCTGTAGCTCCTGTAGGGGCAGTTCACAACCTCACCCCCAGTTCACAAACTGGCCTTTCGCACAGTCAGGTGCTTGCTGCTGTCACCCACTCTCCCAGGAAGCCTGTTGCAAAGGTGGCTGTCCCTCTAAGCATCTCTACACAAAGTCAGATACACCCATCTCTCCCCTGTATAGTCCAGCCTGGTCCCAGGCCCGCCTGCCCTGGACACACAGTCCAAAGTGCAGACATAAGACAGCTTTGTGAATAGCTGGGCTTTGGGTGACAAGTTAGAATTACAAACAGCCTAAAAACTAAAGCATCTGTTCGTAGGACCTTCTGTTCGAGTCTGCTGTACTGCAAGCAAGGATGAGCAGCTCAAGGAGGTCTAGGGACTGGCAGGGAGCAGAGGAACTGCTTCCAATGGGGAAAGCAGCTGCGTGGCATTGCTGCAGCACAAGTCCCTTGGCAAAAATGCCGTGGTTCTGAGTAAAGGACAACAATTTTGGCCTGGGACAAACAAGACACCCACAGTACACTTTGCTCCAGCTAAGCCCACCCTGCAGCTCCGTTTGGAAAGAGTTTCATTTTGGACAGAGGAGTTCTGCTGGCTGGCTGGGTCTTCTTGAAAAGCTGAATTTGTGCAATTATTGTTAAGCATCTCAGGCAGATCCATAATGAATAATTTAATGTAATACAGTTAAAGTGGCATTTTAATATCAACACAACGTTTCTGAGTGCCAGCAAGCACTTGAGTATAGAGGCTGTTCAGCTGTGCTAGGAAGGAAAGCCTTACAGTGGACAGAGATGAAGAGCAGTAGCAGGATTCTCTCAGGAGTGCTCTGGAGCTCAAGCCTCACTTTGTGGCTGTAATAAACAAGCACCAGCACCATACATTACACACGTTCTGTAGAACGTACCTTGCGTGTCTGACGTGGGAGAGGAGCATCAGCAGGTTGGCCAGGCGAGTGGTTTGCTGCTGCGAGGGGATTCCGCTCTTTGCGATAACCCACATCAAAGCATCTGTGACCACATTGAGCAGGTGATGCAGTTTCCTGTTGCTTTCAGGTTCTTCTCCTGACAAAGGAAACATGCCTAAACAGAGACACAAACACAGACATGAGGAAGAAAAGGAAGCTATGTCCGTGGACCTTTTCTCTGATATCGTATTTCAACAGGATTAGAGAAGATACATTTCCTGACATCTGCCCCTCAAGGCTGTACAAATGATGCTCCATGTGCCACACCAAGCTTCAGCTTACATTCCTTTGCCAAAATTTGACGGCCACATCCTTTGCAAACTGAGCAATTCTCCCACATCCTCCCATGACAACATGTTGAACATAGACGTGCCCTCCCTTCTCCAGGGTTTTTTTCCCTTTGGATCACTCTGCACCTTGTATTTTAGTAACTATTGTGAATGACAGCATTATGCTTGCTCTAATCTCTTCTTGCTGGAAAACCTTCTTTTGTGTGAATATATTCTAAGGAAGGAGGAGAACATGGTGAGAGACACTGCTCACAGACCCAGTCTGCCATGGTCTCCCTACCACTCACTGCAGGTGCCATAATACAGCGTTAACCTACAGTGGGAAACCTTTAAAAGTTAGCAAAAAGAAGGGAATTCGGGGAAGAAGGAAGAGAAGAAATCACCACTAAGGAGGTCTGAGAACACACAGCAACATCATTGATGGAGCAGGAGAAATTGGGGCTGGAGGGGGCAGCAGTCCTCTCAAAGATACTTATGGAAGGACAGAGCTCCAGAACACCTTGGAAATTAGGAGTAAAAGATGAACTTTGACAAGAAAGGTGAGCAGGGAGAGGTGAAAGGAGTGATTTTTCTGGGAGGTGAGGCTTGGGAACCCAGCTTTCCGTTGGGGTTCTTGTCTGCTTGGTTGGTGTGAGGATTTTTTTAAGAAAGAAAACCCAGCTTTTGTTGTCTGTTGAAACAATGGGATCCATCCAGAAACAAGTGGGATAACTGCTGGATCATTCCCCTTTGGAACCAGGCTGAGAATTGCAGAGCAGCTCCTTGCAGAAAACAGTCCACGTAACAGCTGTAATTTTATTGTTGGATTTTTTGGACCACACTAATCACAGAATGGAATAAAGTTATTTCACTGCAGACAACCCTAAGCTGGCAAACACGCTCCTGTCCGCCTTGCGTAAAACACTGCAAAGCAAGCCTTTTGCAAAGCAAAGCTCGTGTCCTGAAACTAAACTTGCAGTTGAGTACTTGCAATCATTTATACCAGTTACCTACCTTTAAATAGGAACACATAAGCCTAATTAATCATCGCTCAATTGAGCAACTAATTCTACTACAATCAAGACCTGAGGACAGGTTTGTAGAGCTGCACAACTTTACACATCCCCGCATCCACAGAGATACGAGTAAAAGTTCTTGCTGAAAAGGACATACCCACATCCTGGGTCCTGAGCCCTACCTTGTGAAGAAGCTTTCAGACTTTGGGTCTTTCATACAGTTCTTACAACAGGACATAGACCATAAATCCAGCAAATGATACAGCTTAGCGTTTTCCTGAGCAAACATCCTCAGTTAGAAGTCCTTTCCTATTGTTCTGTTTCAACAGCTTTATCTCATTTGATAATTCTGCCACTTTTAGAGGCTGATTTCACAGCCACATTCGGTATAGAAAGTACAGTTTAGTGAGTGTCAGAGCCAGTCACACACTTACTGGAATTGAGGAGGATCATTGCCTTGACACACAGATACTCCTTGTGCTGCAGTTTCAGCTCTCGTAACCTTGAGGTCATGGCCAGAAGCATATCAAAGATCTCCAAAATTCCCTCTACGCATTTCCCCTCGTCCCTATGGAAACACATTCAAAATGTCATTGAAAAAGTAGAAAGAAGAAACTCCAACTCAGCCAGATAAAAAAGGCCTATCCATCTCATCTTTGGGAGAATTGAAAAGTTCCATCATGAAATCTAAATTGGGAATTACAGTGGCATAAAAGGTCAGCACCTCTAAGAAACTGATTTTCTCATTAAAGCACATGCAGGATGGGCCACAGGTAAGTATGACCATATTTCTGTAAGAGGCTTTATCCTCACAGCCAGTGTAATTCTGACAGTTGGTTTGAAACACTATAGTGTTTCACAGTACCACCTCGAATCATTCTCCAGATCTCTTTCACAAGGGGTTAGTACCTATTTGTACCTGAGGGAGATCTGAGGACTTGGTGAATAAAAGATTCCCTAAAATACTCCCTAAAATAAGTTTCTTGGAATAATAGGACACATTTAAAGAATAAAACAAGCTCTACCCCCATTCCCCAGCACCTTTTTCCTAGAAGGTGTTTAAGTATAAATAGACTGGGGAGGAGTTGATGCCTTTGTGATTGTTCATTGTTATGTTTGCAAGTGTTTGCTGAATGCAGCTTTCTCCGTTTTGGATATTAGAAATGATCCCATATTCAGAAAACAAGCAAGCAAACAAACAAACAACCTCAAGTCACTGCAATAGGTTTAAAATTAAGCAGCATTCACACCCCTTTAGTTAGTGTTCCAGGGTTTTGGTTAGGTTCGCTTTTTACATGTACTGGACTAAAAAAGCAATTAAGTACTGTAGAACACAGTATTCAAAAATTCACAGTATTGAATACAACACAGTATTCAAAGGGATGCTTCTTATGCTTTCTGTAATATGCTGCTTTTATTCTCTGTGATGTTTTTAATAAGAGAAAGAATTAAGCACAGCAATGCAGGAGAATTATAGAACTCCAAATCCTTCTAATGCCTTGTAGAAAAACCTCCTTACTTATCTGTATTCCTCCCTGCTGGTACATGGTGCTATGGAGAACAGCAGCAGTGGCAGGAAGGAAAACAGGTAGAAAAGCTACTTCAATTAAAATGTGGCCTGACATTAAGTCTACTCTTTTTGGAGGGAAATGGGGAAAAATTGCCAACCTAGTGCCTTGCATTGCTGTGTCAACAGCTGCAGCATCCAGAGACCTGGACCATAAGGAACAAAGCCAACAAAAGGTGTGAACAATACAGAAAAGGTGTGAACAATAATGTGAAGCTACAGGAATTCAGGAATACGCAAGATCAACAATACTGCTTGTACTTAGTATTCCTTTAAGCCCCTGTAAGGATGTGGAACCTCAAGACATTATTGTTATGAACACAAGTAAATTATGTTGTTGGATAAAATATTAATAGCATCTCCATACTTAATCCTCTTCCTCTTGCCTCCAAGCACGCTAATGTGAAGTGCTCTCAAGGAACTTTTTGTGCTTTTACCTGTCTAATATAAGGTCTGGTGCAAAAATCAGTTTCCCAGGATGGTCAATTGATCTCCACATCAAGCCAACCATTAAAACTTCCATCCAGCAACTCTCCAAGAGTCTTACTTGGTCATAGAGGCTGAGATCAATGAAGCCTAACAAAATGAAAACAGCATAAATCAACCTCCTTATTTCTGTGTTTTGATAAAGAAGTCTGAGGATATGAGAAACAAAAAGAAAGAATTATGTGCTGTGAAGAAAGCCGGAAAAGGGAGCACTGACACTACAAGCAACAAGCTGCCATCTCAAATAGAAACATAAATATATATTATTATCATTCTCAAATCCTCCACAAGACATTTGAAACAACACAGAGTGATGTTCCAGTGCAATTACCTGTATACAGCTGGTAAAACTCAAGTGACTGCAGAGGACTAGCCTTACGCTGGGCCAGTTCTTTAGGTGATAGCATCCAGAAAGGCCTCAGAGAATCACTTGGGAAACTCACATTTGTTGGAGTTTACTGCACTGCACTGCAGAGGGCTCCTAAGAAATTAGTCTCTTCTTTCCCCAGAATGATCTTTGCAGGTTTCTTTTTAATCTCATAAGACAGACATGTTCCCCGGTTTCTTGCCTAACTGTTAAAGGATCTTGATGCCTCTGTGTCATCAGTCCTTCTATAAATGCCATGAGCTGACCCCTTCCCATCCCTTTCCTGCTGCCTCCTTCCTCAAAACTGCAATAAACCAGAAGAAAACAAACAAACAAACCCAGACAAAATGGACGGGGTGGTTGGTGAAGGTAGCAGTGTCCCCGCTGCCTTCACAAACAGCACCCCAGCAGCAAGAACAGGATTAATGCAATTCTGCATAAAACCGTTCCATCGTTTAGTTCTCTCCAGCATTGACATCAAGGCACTGGATCACGCTGCAGCACAGCCAGAAGGTAGAGACAGTCATTGCCCTCCTTTTCTCTCCCCCGGCAAAAAAACACTGGGGGAAAAAAAGATGTATAGAAGCCATATGGAGAGGCATAAAATTTACACACCCTGAAGCAAAAGGCCAGAAGTGTAAATTATCAAAATGCAAGTGGGAAAGCAGACTGCTCAGTCAGAGTAAAACGGGTATAATGAAGACCAGTTCAATGATCAAAACCAAGACCAGGCCACTTTTCAAAGCAGAGCTGATAGGTCGCTATTGTATCCAAAGGTGCTTAATTTTCAGATGAGCTGGTATCTACTACTGTGCATGGGGAAAAATCATTACAGCCTGGCCATGGGAGACAGGTTCCCCATAGTTCTTACCAGATGTCTGAAGTCTTAAAATACACGCAGTACGTTTGCACCATCAAAGAATCTGCTGTCAGTAATTTATACAAATGCTCCATGTGTTTTAATATTATTAAACTACTAAGCTGGAAGACAGTCAGTGACAGCCTTGGGTTGATATAAACTGGGTAATGTGCACACACTCTTATCATTAATAAAAGTGCTGCCTTTCAAAATGGCTTGCTCCTCATTGTGTGAGAAGGGTAAACAGGAGACAGTGAGTACCTTCCCTCCCGGATTTCACTGTCACATAATTTAGTGCAGGATCCACAGCCAACAACAGACTGTCTGCCAGACACACACTCAGAATTTTAAAAATGCTTTCAGGAAAATAATCATGGAAGTGTGAATGGGAGAAACCAAAAGTGGCGGCTTCCCGGGAAACAACATTTCAGTTCATTTAAACAAACATTTACACAAGAGCACCTGGATTTCTCCAGCTCAAACAAACAGTTATTTGGTTTAAAAACTATCTCAGTTGAGTGAGATGTTAGACCAAATCCCAGTGTGCAATCTGCAGATACTTAAACATCCAGATTTATCCGTATGTCATCTGCTACACTCACATTATCAGCGCTAGCAGTATGACTGATGAACCCTGAGCACAGCCATTAAAAGGACAATACCTTTCCTTTTTGTAACTACCTTGTGCATTAAAGACTGAGGACTGCACACAACCACCACAGCTTTGACTGGAGCATCAGAAGTTCTAGCTCATTTGCTGCAGAATTCGTTAAACTACTTTTCTATGGCAGTACTACGTCCTTTAAATTGTGTTTCTACGCCTAATCACTTAATTATAAATGACTAAGAAAGACCAGAAAAACTGTTGTGCTGGATGGGTAGTGACCTGCAAAAGGCACGCTGCTCTGGCCAGCAGCACACTAGGCTGCATAATGAATCCAAATTTCAGTATTATGAGAACATTCTGCCGATTAGCACCACAGTTCAGCTTTGAACCACACTGAACTATCTTAGACAAGGTAAAAAGGAAAAGGCAATTACAGAAGTTCTGCCATCAGACAATTAAGGATTAAAATACTTGTAATTAAGAAGGAAAAAAGAATCCATGTATCAGATTCCAGTTTACTGAGCAACAACAAAAATACAATTCATTAAACTGAAAGTAAAGGCAAAATTACAGGCACAGAGTACAACTGCTAACAAAAGAATTTCATGAAATATTAAATGTGGGGGGAAAAAGCCCTCCAAA
Source organism: Agapornis roseicollis (assembly GCA_002631895.1). Lineage (NCBI taxonomy): Eukaryota > Metazoa > Chordata > Aves > Psittaciformes > Psittacidae > Agapornis > Agapornis roseicollis. The sequence continues at coordinate 220,357 of NDXB01011420.1, read as the reverse complement.
GTTATCTTTCCTGTTTAGGGCTATTGTTAACATAAGCATCTGTGAGGAAAAAGAAAAAGATTTTCTTTCACTTTCAGCGAGTGTCAAAATAATATCCAATAATAACTTCGAGGTAAAAATGGGCTTCTAAGCCCAGGCACACAAAACCAAATATTCTGCTTTACAGAGGTTAAAATTAATGCTCAGTGGGCCATTACTCAAGAAATCTGTATATTTTCTTCCTAAGAACCTACCTCCAGGAACCAGGCATGGATCTCGATGATTAACTTCAGGCAAGAAGTTTCAAAACCTGAAATTCTATGTCCTGAACATCATGGTTATTTTAATGTAAAAAATAGATAAATCCACATCAAAGTAAATGTTCTAACTGCCACGTGCTATGGCAATATTATTTACATTAGGAGCATATTAAACAATCCCATCTACTTTTGGCATTGTTCTAAAATGGTGTTTCTGTTCTGTGTAACAGGGGTGATCAGAAAAAGAAACCCAAACCAAACATACAAGATGAAGGGTCAACATGCCTGGAACTGTTTTGACTGGGGTTGATTGTTTCAATGGGTTTTCTTTATACAGTTCTCTTACTGCCAAGAAAAGGGTTTTTTTTTTTCTGACATATGTTGAAAATAAACTAAAAGTGATCAATGTCAAAATTTGGTTTGGTTTGGAAGCTGATCTTTAAAAACAAATCAAAACCTCCATCTCAGCTGGCTGAAGCTTTGGGCTTGTGGCTGTTCTCTCCAAAACAGCTGACACAAAAGGAAATTAAGAATAATCAGAAAATGGAAAGCTTGGTTGGGTATTTTTCCCCTCCATTCAAATATTCCTTAAAATGAGGTCATTTTCAAAGAATTTCCCTGGTTTTCCTTCACAATTCACTTCCTACCGGGTTAACATAACCATACAGAGTACTCTGAAATGGTACTTTTTAATCAAGTTTTTCTGATTAGACAAGAAATTATAGCAGTTGACACTACTTAAGGATTTGGGCTTTCAGTGTAACACATTCCACATCAACGGCAAAACCACTATTGCGCTGCAAATGGCTAGATGGCTTAAGATATTCATGCTGTGCAAGTATCTGCTCCCCAGTAGCTTAACAGCTGACCTGGAATTTGCACACCCAAAACTATCACAGCTGCACACTCCAACACAGTGGCTAAGCCATGAAGACTGTATTCTGCATTTAGAAGATGTGGTTCTGCAGCTGGAGCTGATAGCACCTTCAGCCGCTCCACCTAGATCTGAAATAGGATTGGCTTCTTGGTTCAAGGATTATATGAAATATTCCTTGTTTCTTGTACAATGTACACTCGTTTTATCTCTAGGTGTAACAATTACTGCCAAGTCTTCCTGTGTATATGTATTTAAGCAGCAGCAAATACTGTTAATGGTGCACAAGCATGACAAGACCAGGGCATGCATCAGCATGCTCTGACTAGCTTCAGTATAAAATCCAAGTGAGGAGCTGTGGTGTGCTGGCTCCTCAGTCGTGATGGCCATGGGGTTAGGACTACCAGACATGCTGCAGAATATGTTAGCCAATTCTAGCAGAGTATTCCACCTTAAATTAAGGATTAAGCCCCATGCTGCTATATGGCTATCAATTATTCAGTGCTTCTTTCAGCTCACTATTGTTAGTTGGTCTCTTTAGCTCTTCCTGAAGGGTTACAATCTGCAGTTTAGTCTACGCCAGCCATCCAGTTTTTCTGCACACTTTTGCCAACTACCGTGTCTGTGTGCTGGCCGCTTTTATTCTGACTTCTATTCTTTCTTCTGTTTTAATCATGGATGCTTAATGGAGAAGGAATTGCAAAAGCACTTGTAGGTTGTAAGAAGTGAAATGGTCCATTGCCATGATACTGGGGTGGCATTGGAGACACTCAAGGCAATAACACATGTAATTGAACCTCAGTGGACATTTTCTATGTTGCCAACAACCAAACACATCCTTACTGATTTTTACTTTGAAGGACAGCACATGATAATTCAGAGATTGATACTATGCACCACTTTGCAATCTGACATTCTGGTGTAGTAACTATGTCAAACGAAGTGATTGTAGACACTGAGTCCTTGGACACAATTTTGTTTTCAACTGTATTAGCAACCTTTTAACAGGATTCAAGGAAAATATTGGTCTTAAAGTCTTCTATAGCAAACCAGTTAATACCCTTTTAACAAACCTTTAAATCAGATTAATCAGGTATTTACAGTTAATGAGGTAGAAATTGCATGCAACAGCACCTCTGCTTTTTAGCAAAACGAACAAGTATTTGACTAAAAACAGGTAGCAAACTGTGAGCTAGGTCACTATCTAAATCAAAATACATCTAGCTGAATTACTGAGAGCAATAAATTGTTTATTATGTTACAGTATAAAAATCTGAAGACTTTCATATTCACCTTACTGTGCTGTTGTTTCAGAGCAGACAGTGACACATTATTTAAGCCAATGCTTTTGCCATCAATCAAAAAACAAGACTGAAATACTTACCAGGAATTTTTTTGGCCCAAGCAATCATGTGAACCAGCTCTTTGTCTGCCAGCTTGGTCAGGGACATCATCATGGAGGCCTCTGTGAACGGTTTGCTGGGACGACTCACCAGCACGTTGGGAGGCTCTGCTTCAAGTAGCGTCAAAACAAATTGCTCTGGACTGACTGCGCTGAGCAGGATCTCTTTAACACGGGTTGCCGTCTCACTGTATTTCTTAGCTTTGCCAATGCAATGCATGTGATCTTCTGAATTACGATGGCTACGCAGGATCCGATATCCACAACGTTCTCTTCTTGAGCCTGACATGAGAGACACGTGATTACACTTTTCTCTTAGTGCTGCATTATGTAAATCCAAATGCATGGGAAGAAGCAGGAAACTCTTTTAATACTGGATACTCTAGTACTGAGCATCAACTTTGGAATTGCTAGAGCACTCAGCATTGACTTAGCTTTGTTTTCTAATTATTTCAGCTGAGGCTTTTGTTTCTTCTACTAAACAAAAAATAACTTTGAAAAATGTTTGCTTTTGGTCTTCTGTTAACTTAATAAATTTGACAAAAGCATCCTTTTTGCTACTGCTACTGCTTTGACATTACTATATTTACGAATTCTTTTCAGTGTCTTGCCTGAAGACTTCATGCCCTGGTCACAGACAGGTTCTTCTTCACTAGGGTATATAACTAAAGACTTCATAAAGTGTTTGAGGACAAAGAAGTAAAGGAATGATGAAGATTGAAGAATCCTAAGAACTTGTAATCAGTGACAAAAAAAAACCCAAACCAACACTGCCTAAGCTACTTTCAGGGCTGTCAAAGGAGAATGTTCAGCCTGTGGTCTGGGTACAACACCCTGCAGACAAGTCAACAGCAAAGGCTTTTCAGTTCACCTGGAGAGACCAGGTACTCCAAGCCACCTACTAGAAAGACCAGAGGACCTGGCTGTCAGCTTCTGGTAGGGCAGTAGGTTTGGACCATGCTGCCATGGACCTGTTTTTGCATGTGTGTGTGTGTGTATGTGTGCTCATGCACACAGGAGAGTTTGCACCTGGAAGAACAGAGGGTCCAGGGGCCAGCTACTGGATAACACTGACTTTCTAAAGCCACTTACTGGAGGGATCCATAGCACATGTGTGTTTCTGTGGCCATTTGTGGGAGGGAAGGGCTGAATACCAGCAGCTGGTATGAGGCCGCAGTCCCAGAAGCCATCAGCTGAGGAGATATTGGGATCCACCAGCCAACTACAGAGTATCTAAACCCAGCTACTGAAAGGATTCATATTGTAGGAATGCATGTATTTTCCACTGCTTGTTTGCATGAGTACTGTATTTTCTATCTCTGCTGGTCCATGTGGCTGACCGGGGATACAGGTATTATGTGTATATGTGCCTAATAACAGTACACACTCAGACTCAGTACTTGTGGACATGGGAATGTGACAGTCTCCCTTATCAAGTTACTGGATTCAGTGATTCCTACCATTCTTCATCCACAGTCACCATGCATTGTCTAAATTCCATCCAGACCTTGCAATTCTGGCCGTGGGTTTCAATCAGCAAAGATATTCAAACATAAGCCAAATTAAAGTCATTGGGGCNAAAAAACCCAAACCAGAAATACCAAACATACCTGCCCAGCTATGCAGCAGAAATTGATTTGAGGATCCAGTAACAAATATAGCCCAGTTTGCTTTCTGTGAAGAAAATACATGTCACATCATGTATGAGTATGTGTGTTTTTTCATGGATTAAGCAAACATCACCATATGCTAGAGGGCAAAAAAAAAAAAAAAAAAAACCTAGAAAACAAAAACCCAGTTAATTTCAGATGCTGAAATTACTGACAAGGCTTTGTCCTGATAAATAAGATGCTGGGTGAATGCAGCCTCTCAGTGATGGAGGTTCCTCAGATGAATTGGCTTTTCAGGTCATAATCATGGCTTGTCTTCAGCTATCAAGCACCATTTGAATTAACCCGTGAAAGGGGTGAGATGCAAAGGCCAGCTGGAGACACCCTGAAGGCATTGAAAAGAATGGATAAGGATGGACTTTAAGGATGTGGAACTCTCAACCGCATATTGCTATCATTCTCACTTGCTGCATGTTCAGTAAGCCACTTCTGATGGAAAAGAGAACAGGATGACCACTGCAGAAGTTCTCAATATCAGAGAACACTCTCCACCTGGAAATGCAAGAGCCTGAAGACAAGTAGGCAATACTGGTTCAATAAACAGTCCTCAGTCATGGAAGAATCCAAGTGTAAGAAGGCATTTGAAACTGCAAGTATTATCAGCTGGAAGTCCAGATTGAAAGCCTGCACAATTTGAGGCAAGGATGGTTTTGCATCCTTAAAAGGAATATGGATAGGATAAAATGGGTTGAGAACAGACAGGATATTCACACAAATAATGGATTGAAGGAAAACAATCAGTGATTTGCAGAACTAAATGCTTGGAAAAATGACATCTGGCTAGAAGTTGTCAGAGCAGGTGAAGAGTACTTATGGAAATGTGAGAAATATCGAGCTGATTCGTGTCAGAATTGTAATTATCCTCACTGTAATATGTGTCATAAGTGTGATCATTGTGTTATGTGTGGATCAGAAACACCTTGTGATCATTGTAACATGTGTTGTTTAAATGAACTGGATTATAGTGATGATGATAGTTCATTATAAACATTATGGTGATTATACAAGTTTTATGGCATGTTTGTAATTGTGGGGAATATCGAGGTGATTTGCGTCAATGTTAATAAACTTTGTGTTGCATAGGAATAGGAGGCATTTTGTAACTCTTGTAATATGTGAAATTCACAGAAACTTATAGTTCTAGGGGATAACTTTTATAAAGCATCAAAATGATTACGGTGTGTTGTGCTCAATGACTAACCAAACTGCAAGCAAGTAACCAGGATATGCATCCTGGTTTTAAACAATGTAATATCTATGAAGAAGAAAACATAGATGGATGTATTTGCTGCCTTTGTGTAAACCCCTTTGTACAAGATGTTGCCTGAAGACGAGACCCTGAGACCTGAAGGACCCAATAAGCAGAAGACAAATCAATCACACGTCAGAGAAGGATTGGTCAAGATGATGGTCCGATAGAGGGGTTGCAAAGGATAAAAGGTGATCCTCCCGGGACTCGGTGTGTGTTCTGGTGGAGTGGAGACTCCCCACTCATCCAGTGCTGTTTGCCTATTGCCTTTCCAACTTAATCATTTATAAGATTAATAAGTTAATTTTTGAGCAATTGACATTGGCGTTTCACACTTATAACAGAAAGATAATCTATCAGCAAAGAAAATCAGAACTTGAGACATGTTATGGTGTATTTATGAAATCAGACTTGATGATGATAAAAAAAAAGGTTAGCTGGAAAACTGTGCAAGTCACAGAGCAATTTCTTCAACCATTTGTCTGGGCAAATCCTTTTCTTCATTAGAGAGTCAAAGGGCAGCAAGACATAGACTAATTTCTACAAAGATGCTTGGATGATGTAGTGAAAGTTTCGATAAGCCTCAGAGAACTCTGTGCTAAGCCTCCTTTTGGACTAATGCACAAAGGTCAAGAGGAAAATCATCAAGAGCTTTGTCAGCTTCAGAAAAACAGACTGGCACAGTGGGCTGCAGACTCTTCTGAAGTCATGTCATGCACAAAAGAAAGTACATAAATATTTTCCACCAGGGAAGACAAAGAGGAAAGGTCGGCAGCAAGCTAAGCAACTGGAACAAAAGTACGGCTCTAGAGAGATGAGGAAATACCTAGATATCAGGGTGCTCTCTACAGAGATCCATAGCTCTGATTTCCATATGAATGTGTATTGTAGAGACAGTAGTCACCAGAAGGCATCCAAACTAAAGCAAGAAAAAACACTGCACATTGTTTCTACTGTTAAGAAAGCAGAAGGACATTGGAAATTGGTGTCTTGAAGGACAGAACAAGAAAAATAGCACAGAGGAACTAAAAGCCACAGGCAGTACAGAAATTTTCTTGGTCTACCAAAAGATACCAACTGCTCCACAACAGACATAGCTTTCATAGAGAAGTTTTCAGTTAGGAACCATATCTACAATTATAAAGTCAGAAAAAATACTGGTTTAAGAGGGAATTAGGGTGAGGAGGTGACGCCTGATGACACAAGGAAGACATTCCAGTGGTTTGGACATACCTGCCAGAAGCAATGTGTGGTCAAGCAAGCACTTGCAACCAGATCATTGACCCTAGTTCAGCTCCTTGCTGACATGAACAAAGGCTCCTCATCCTCTGATCAGCTGTCCTTAGCTCTCTTATACTGTCACCCTGACTTCTGTGGCATGGAAAATATAAGGCCTTTGGTGGCAACACTCAAATTATCCTTTCTAATTCACTATTGTAAAGAGTTTTAAATAACATTTTGTAACCCATCCAAGATACAGGTGTGTTTATATTATATATACATATATATATATACATACATATAAACAGGTGTGTTTGTATACTCCTGTGTGTATTTAAATGCACAGATAAGTGACCAGGTACTCTAACAAAGATCAAAGAAAGAAAAAGAAAGAAATAGTTTTTAAATTAAAAAATGATAGTCCAATATCCTATTCTAACTGATATTATCTTGTACGATTTTCATCCACAGAGCTGCACTCCGTGCTCTGTCTTAACATAACTCAGTCAGGTTGTGATATTTACTGAGAGTATTGAAGGTCTCAATAGTTGTGAAGGGTTCTTACTGGGAAATAGCAATCACCTTTAAGTTATTTTAGGTTATTTAACTAAATCAGATTTTATATATAGCCAGCACTCATTAAAAATGCTTTATTTAAAATGTAAAATGTTTCTATAACCACATCTCCAGTGTGGAAGCCAAACCAGGAGTGTTCTGACATTTCTGCATGACAAACTTGTTAGGAAACAAATAGAGCTGGTGATGAAAAAAAAAGGGGGGGAGAAGAAAACCCAACCAAACCAGATTCTGAATTATTATTTGCAAGTTTTAATCCCCATATATTGCCAAAGCAGGCGAAGGCTGATTCACTGAGCAGTGCATAAAATCAGTTTGTCAGTCATTAAGAGCTACCACTTCTTATTTCTACAGTAAAATTAATTCTGCTTGTATTTTAGAAAAGTGCATTGCAAGATTACACAACTATGAAAACAATAGTTCAGGTTGCTAGTTGCTTGTCAATTAAGACATCAGAAAGTAGCAGCCTTTCCAATTAACACACATTTTAAGAACAGAAAGGAACTTCAGTACTTTCTAATCAAATCCAACATTTAGGCAAGACCCAGAAATCTTACATGTATGTCTGTTAGCATCCAACAGGTATGTTAAAGTGCTTATAAAACTATATACTATAAATAATTATAGGCCAGCTTTATGTTTGGCTTAACCAGACCCAGAGATGTGGATCAACCTGTGTAAAGTCATGGCATTAAAATACATAGAGCTTTCCAGATAAGGGACTATTTCCGACTTCACCACAAATTCACTAATTATACTTAATAGCTAATATTCATTCCTATAAAGGTAATCCAGGCAACTACAGAAATGCACAAGATGATAAAATTCCTCCTCCTTCTTACAGCACTCTCCTTATTTAGATCTATTACTTGCACAAGGAAATAGCTGTATTCAGCTGAGAACACTGGGCCAAGGGCAAGACCTCAAACTACAGCATCATAGACCACATGGGTATACGATCACAAGAAGGTAAGAAATAAGACACCCTGAAAAAGAAGTTATTAAAATGAGCCTGTTCACTTACCCATGAACAAGCCACAACAAGTATTATTGGCAATGAAACACGATATTTTTAAAGCAACCCCTGATTTACAAATCCTTTGAAAATGGCAAATGCTGTCTGTTATGGTTGACAGTTACATGGTACATTGCTCTTGATATTGATTTTTGACCCTGGCAACTGCTAACCAGTTCAGTAGCAACTGCAGGTTCTACCACTGAATATATTATAATCAGGTTTGTAAGTGTTTGAGCTTAAAACCCACTCAAAAATACATTAGTAAATCATTACCACTCCAGTTACCCTTGGAAGCAAATGCAAATCTAGTGGCACACCTGTATTCGCAGAGCAGACCTACTGACAAAGAAGCTGCCATCTGCCATACACACACAAGAATATGAGCTGAAATTACAGTAATTTCTATAATAGCTCAAATATAATTAATACATCTTATGTCCAGCGAATGCCATGAAATATCTTTGCCCCACTTACCTTCTGTATGAAAAGTAATTGATAGTATTCTAAAGCGCTCTCTGGAAACTGCACACAGTAGCCACACAAAGGACATAAAAAAGAGCCAACTCCTGAACCATATCAGCCCAGAGAGAGTTCTGGTTTCCTTTCTGCAAACTTGTTGAATAATGCCAGTATTCAAGGGCAACATCTCTCCATCCCTTCTTAGTATGGCCCCACAGCCTCCTCACCTGGGGCAGGGAGGGGGCAGAAGGGAGGAACTTTTGGAACATTTTCAATATGTTGAGAGCTGGCACCTGGGAGAAAAGGAGTGGGATGGAGCGGAGGAATGAAAGGTGAGCCTAGGAACTCCTTATGGAAGAAGGTCTATTTGAGCCTCAAGAACCAAAAAAGAAAAGCACAAGTATAGCTGCTCTCAGAATGGCTATAACTAAGAGATGAAGTAACTCCCCTCTTCCTTATTGCCTTTGGCAAACAGCCTATAGTCCATTTCAGTTGCTTAGGTAAACACCAGAAAACTCCAAGAGAAGATCAATTTTATCCCAGTCTGGTTTATTTGAGTTTATTGGGAAGAGTTTACTGCAGTATTTCTGTTTTCCTTGTTCCTGTTGGCAGTGCCTTGCAATTATTTTTCTACCATTGCTGGTAGTCCTAGTGCCAAAATCTGGCAATAGCGTTCTTGATTGGAACAGCACGCAACACAGACTTCCCACAGTGAAATAGGCAGCTGCAGTGTCCAAGCCCCTCATAGTGCTTTTGGCAATGATGGTATATTTTGTAAGAAAACTCATCATCACATTAATACAAAGAACCCCCAGCTAGCTTCCACTGAAATATGTATGGCTTGTTGGGTTGATTCTCAACGTTTATGAATGTTATGACATCCAAGAGAACTTCAGACCAGGCAACTCCAAAACCACATTTGCCTACTGTCTCCTCCTCTTTTAAAAATGGCATGTACTGCATAATCACATTTACACACAGAAATATATGCTATTCACGAACAGTTCTTTTTCAAGGGGTCTATTGATAAGATGCAAAATAAGGACTTAAAGATTTGATCTAAATAGCGCAGAATTTTTATGGAGAGCTTTCATAAACTACAAAGTAGTAATTGAGGTTCTTTTATCACTTCTGCTGGACAACAAGTCTTCACTGGGCAAAAGCGCACTTACAAACCATTCTGTCTTATTCACGGTTTTAGCACATGTGTGCCATGTATTCACTAAGTGACCTAGAAAAGGATCAGAGATGGGGGAAAAACCTCCATTAAAAAGAAAATCTACTCTTTTATAGCTTTCTACATTGAAAAATTGGTATTAAAGTATGGCTCTAACAAGACAGCATTTGAAAGATAATCACTCTGGTCAGCAGGAAATGGCATTTACATTTTGTGCAGGAAATACAGTCTTAAAATCTGTCTAGTTTAAATGGCTGTCATGATGTGTCCATGCATCAGCATTACTCACAGACGCCACGTAACTGATCAGGCAACTCGGAAAACTCTGAATAATTTTTATATTCGTTTTTCTGAAATTAAACTGTTAAAAGATTTTCAAATAAAAGTCTCAAGAGTCTCAAATTTCTGTTTCAAAGTATCATTTTTTGTTTGGCACAGTCATTAATGCCCTACAACATTCATTACTGTAGGAAAATATGCTTATGAATATGTGGCAAGATTAAAAAGAGCACAGGCTAAGACATAAGTACATATTGTTATTTACTACTTGTTATACCATAGTGCTTATGAGGTTTAATCACAAACCAGGACTTCCTGGACAATTAGAAAGAAAGTATTAGCTTAAGGAAAGCATTGGGGAGGAGCACCTTATAATATCATGCTGGAATCAATTTTTGCAAAAACTCTCCAACTCTAGAACTGGGGCTTGATAGAAAGCCCTGTTCAAAAATCTTTGAATAAAATAGAACAGATCAAAAAAGAAGACAATAACACCATTCAAAAAGTAAGATTTCAAAAGGAGTCTCATTTGCAAGTGTAAGGTTTTCCTTTCTGGAGGCCAGACAGCAAAGGTAACTAAGACCATAATAATGAAAAACATGCATAATTTTGAGATGCATCATCAGTGCAGAAGAAGAAAGGAGCTTCATATAGCAAGAATTAGATGACTTGAGCAATAGAAACTAAATGTACTTTACAAGTACAAAAATAATACAAAGAACAATTGAAATTGTGGCTCTAAGCTGGGAGTTGTCAGCTAGAAATGAATAGGGAAGCTGAAATCAACCATGAACAAGGCAAATAGGATCCTGGGTTGTACACAGGGAAAAGCTCCCATGGTAAGAGATACTGGTGCTACTACTGTGAAGAGAGTTTACAGGAATACTGTCCATGATTCTGATCATCCAAGCGAAAAATGGATTAATTCTGGAGCAGATTGAGGGATAAGTTACCCTGATGACTTTCAAATACTTTCCTATTTTGCAAAAAGAGGAGACTTCTTGGTTTATGAAGCATAATAAAGGTTATGAGGGGATGTGATGTAGACCATAAACACAACCAGACCGTTAACAATAAAGAGGAGCTACAAGACAACATTGCCACAAGAACAAATGGGCATTAATTGTCCAGCAATAAATGGAGGCTGGAATTCTAAAGAATTCTCCTAGTAAAAGAAATAATATTCTGCAAACAGCCTTCAGATCAAAGCAATGGGAGGATTAAAACAATGTTTAGCCTTGAAATAGGAATAGGTATCTACATTAAATGGGATGAATGAGATGCACACCTGCAAATCACAGCAGACCAAGCACAGGCTGGTCTTTTCACTCCAGTGCTCCTATATAATGTTTTCCCAGCCTATTTCTATCATGTACATTGGAGAATCTGTAAGAACCAAACACCAACCAACAACAGACCTTGGCTGCGAAAGTATATTAGATATTGAAATATCTTCAAGTTACTTTCTTCTTAAAAGTAACCTTTAAAATATAATCTGTAAATGTGCAACTACATTGAAGTCACATCACTGCAAGTACAAGACAGGAAAAGAGAAAAGGTTGGATAATTCTGAATGATGCAGTAACAAAGAGTGTTTGTTCACTACTTCTTTTGGTAGAAGAGCTGCGTGGCATCATCTGAAAACAGCTTATTGCAAAAAATAACAGACTACCCACTGCCTTCCCCTCACTGCCCCACCAAAACCCCACAAAGAAGCTTGGCAAGCAGGGATCTGGTTCTTCACATGACAGGTGGTCAAGCTGCTGTGGGATGCTGTAGATGCTAAGACTTTACAGGACTAAAAAGAGGGACAATGGAAAAGTTGCCATTCTCTTAATATGTTAAGACACATACAAGAAATCTCTTCTAAACCAGAAGTCCTCAACTGCTAATTTCTGGGAGCTGAGTTGTCAGCAGTTGTTTCACACAAGTGCTAGTCTCATTCTTACATTCCTGCCAAAGCTACTGTTGAAGGCAGAATACTGGGTTAATTAACTACTGCTGTGATGAGGCACTGCTGTTCTTGCCTTACATTCAGCCAGCAGAGCATAGTGCAGGCTCATCTACCCCATATTAGAAGGGATTTCAGTCTGATCTGAGGCTCAGGAAGCAGCTAGTCTCGGGTTCCCATTCTGCAAAACACAGCATGGAAGTTAACTGCCTTCAGAGAGCTCTGCAGAGGTACTATGGTTTTCATGTGCCCACCCTACACCTTTACCTCTTCCCACAGGTTTTCTTCTGATAATGAAAGTCTTTTGCATTAAGAATTGGCACAATCAACACAGACATGCAAAACTCACCACATTTCATCATTCCCACTTCATAACATTTCCGTAGCCGGCACGCCTGGCAGCTTTTGCGCCTGTTTTTATCTATTGTGCACTGATTGGTAGCTGGGCAGATGTAATCATTATGTCCTGCAGAAGAGGAAGAGGAGTACATTTAACATCTCCAACAGTCTCTCTGTCATTTCCCAAACCAGGACCCTCTTGGTTTTAAGCATCACAACTTCTTCACATGCATCTATCTAAGCTCCACTAATTTAACTGATGAACAAATGTATGTTTTACCAAAAACATCAATCTGTGGCCTCAAAGAGTAACCAGGCACATAAACCAGTTTCTAGTGATGACTGTTAGACAACTAAGCACCTTCTAATACCAACTCATTTATGAAAATGAGACATACACTCTTGTGGAAATTTGCTCCCAACCTCCAACCTCTTCCTGGGACTCTTACAGGTGGTAGGTAGCAAATTACTTTTTCCTCAGCAGTCCACACAGCTCTATAGTTCTGCAAAGATTTAGGTAAACTACAGCTCTATTTAACTGCACTCTCTGACTTGGTGAGTTCCAGGAATGAAGAAGCCTTTGGAGGATTGACTCCGGATCAAAGTTAATTTAAAAAGCAGCTCAAGATAGAAAGGAGACTAGTTTAAAATGACTTGTACTGATTAGTACAAAGAAAAGCACAAGCAGAAGGTATAACTTATAGATACTTTGGACAAGTGTTTCTTTTATTTTTACCAGTTTCCACTACAGCCTCTTCTGTTCTCTTCTCCTTTTCTCCCACCTCATGTCACCCCTACCCAAATTCCTTTACGTTATTGTATTTCATTAATCAGTAATCTGGTCTCAAAGTTTTATTACGATAAACTGGGGTGTGCTCTAGGTGTAAACACAGTCGAATAATCCTGCCAAATACTGCAAAGGATGAAAAACATATTCACTCATTTACAGTCCTTACCTCTCTAAGTTTGTGCGGTTTAAAGTTATTTTTTCAAACTTTAAGAATAGATCAGGCAAAGATAGTGTTACCAGGGGCTTTTTTTTACTTGATGGAAGTCCAAGAGTTCATGTCCCCAGGAGTAACTGTTTAACTGAACCATTGTGACTATTTCCTTGCAAAATTAAAATAATTTCAACCTTGAATTTTTGAACTGGCAATTTTAAAAAGATCAGGTTAGAGTTTGTCCCATTTCCTACTGCAGATAGGACTGAAAAACAAATTACTGTTTATCACTCTTCACACAACATGCGGGGTAAAGGAGGAAGAAGCTCTCTGTTGCTCTATAACCCAAGCACACAGGCGTATAAAGTGGTCTAAAACTCCTGTGACCTTGGAATAATTTAGCCTGCAGGCAGATGTTCAGGGATGTGGGACGAATACACTACAGTACAAACTTGGGCAAGCAGAGGAGACCACACACAGTTGCTCAGTCATACCATTTAATTTTAATTAGACATTGGCCCAATGTTTTGGTCTATAAGTAGGCCCAGAAGATTTTTGGTTTTATAAGCAGTACCCCTCGTAACAACAGTTACAACTGAGTGCTTGCTAGTGTTTTATGCCAAGAACTTACTTTCATTTACTTGAATTACAAGCAAATGTTACCTGACAGGGTACATTAAGATGTACAAAAGGCCACAATGGGTACCCTGTTCATGGCCAAAGCACTTGTGAGGAACCCAGAGCAAGAAAATAATTTTCCTGACAGGAAACACTCTGAGCACTCTGAGATCAAATTCATTTATGACAAATGGAAGACAAAGTTCTCTTCAATTATCTTAGAAATCAAAAGTACCTGCAGTAGTGTACAGAAGTCGTTATTCATCCATGCAGAACTTGTACCACAATAAATTGAAAAGCCAGACAAGTTTTGAATTAAAATTGGTACTAATGGTGACACCAACTCTGCTATATTGAGCCAAACCCCAAAAAAATCTCAAGATTGCTAAAGGCTTTGTGTGCAGGAGAGGAAAGGAACATTATAAACTGACAAATTACAGGATTTTCTGTTAGTATCTGCATGTAGTACCCAGTGTCAATCCAAGTAAGCTCCCACCAGGAGGCCCCAAGTGAGGCCAAACAACATGTTAATTAGAGCTATGGTTCAAGAAATTAAGGGGTCCAAAGCTCCAATACAGTGCATATATCACTGCCCATAGGCTGTGGTAACAAACATGGAGTCCTACATTTACTTCATACTGTGGCCACTCAGCAAATTTGAACTAAATACCAGATATTTGAGGATTAAAACACTGACGTACAAATCTTGGAGAGATCTGGCAGTGGAAGAAATCCTGCAGTGTAGGCTCTTGGGGGTGGAGGGCTGAGAAATAACAAAAATCATTTTTGTACCTAATACTTGCTCCATATATTTTTATATCCTACATACTGTGTAGGTATTATGTGCTCTGCCTCAACAGCTCCAGGCAACACACTTCTTGTCAAGAATAGCTCCTGGCTAGCAAAGACTTCAGATATTTACCTACTCTGTGTCTGTTATAAAAAATTCACAATTACTGTATCTACTTTGGGACACAAACCACAATCAGATTCACAGGTCTGCAGTGCCATCCCACTGAGGCCTTTGCTGCGGAACCTTCCCATGCTGTGTATTCCACCTCTTCTCCAAAGAAATCAACTGCTCACTTTGTAATGTTTCCAGCTCTTGATAACATAAGAGCCAAAAGATAAGTTAGTTAAATCACGTGTTGCTCTATTTTCAGCTTGCAGCACCATATGCCAGGATTTTTGGTCAACTCATTACTTGATCAACCACTGCAACACTGAAACAACATTTTTGAGTAAAGTTATCAAAAGCTGATAGTCCTACCTTGAATACTTCTTTTAAAGAATGCTTTGCAGCCTTCACATGACCAGACCCCATAGTGGTATCCTGAAGCATAGTCACTGCAGACTGCACAGAAGTGGGCATCCCGTTTTGCACCAGGAGTATTTGCAATTGGACTTGTACAGTCATTGCCATTAGTTTTTCTTTTCAATGTTTCTCTGATAGGAAAAAAAAAAAAATCATCTATTATAAAAGAGGAAAAAATCAATCTACATTGCAAATAGTTTAATTATTTTCATTGTCTTCTATTCTCCCTCTATAGAGTCGTCTTATTACTGAACACAGGGTAGTGTTTCACAGGATAAGCCTTTTTCTGCTATGGTTATTTAAAGCATAAAGTCTGATTCCCAGAGCTTCAGTGTTGAGAAACTATGAAGTTTTAAAATACTTACAGGCATAAAGCTAGACTGCTGATGTGTTATTCACATGAACTCTGGGAAAAAAGGGAATTTGCAAACCAAGTGGACTTTGCCTTTGGGAAGCTTTGCATGGAAAGTGTGAACTCAGACAGCTCAGTCAGCCCTGATAAATGCTACCACAAGCAGAGGAGCAACTGCTTTGTACTGTTTGCAAGGCAAAATTCTACATGGAGCTATACACACATATCTAGTTTCAAGTATGTCATCCTTTAAATGAGGCTTTGTTCATTCAATGAGATGCTGGAGACAAATATCTTGAGATGTGAGACTCAGGCTTCAAGATGAAGTCACAATGTTAGATAAAGCTTTCTGTTCAAGGTGACAACCCAAACTGATCACCCTAATGCCAAGTAAAAGGTAGTCTGAATATAAGAAGAACATGAAACACCATTAATAAAATACTTCCATACATTAAAAGAAAAAAATGTTCCATATAGATTCATAATATGGAGCATTCCTAAAGTGCTGCAAATAGTTAGAACTTAATGGCACTATTCTTAGCAACTGGATTAAAATTAGAACAGGATAGACACATGAAATAACAGCCAATTCCTGACAACAAGATCCTGTAAACAAACAACAGAGGAAAGGAACTTAGATTATCAGTGGAGAGGTTTTTATATATAGGAAGTACATCCATTGTACTTTTTTATCAGGGCCTCATTTTCCTTGGGGCTTTGGAATATTTTACCTTTGCAGAACCATAGCATTATTGAGGTTGGAAAAGACCTTTAAGATCATAAAATCCAATAGTAAATGGTACCAAGACAGAGAGAAAATAGCGTCATGTGCAAATGCTCAGCAGCAGTGTGACAAAATAAACCTGAGAAGCAATTTCTAGGTATAAACTTAAACACAGAGGCAGAAGTTAGAAACTTGAGAATTTTCCTCATCCCAACTTCCAGTGGTTTATGAAAGAGAAGAAATACAAGTTTGGATAAGACAGCAGGTAGCATGGTTTATGACTTCTAAAGCACATTGTCAAGGCAGAAGAAACTTATTCACTAACAACAGCAAGTTTAAACAGAACAGTAGAAACACGTGGAAAATGCTATCAAAGAGACTTTAACTAACATAGACTTTGTGCTGGATTCATGACAGAAGATAAGGACAAACACACCCACGTGCCAAATAAATATCACCAAGTTTACAAGTATTTGAGGAGAATGTGCTCAATTTCCTAGGAGAAAGTCTGGAAAAGAAGAGAGGTGGTTCTCTGAGCAAATTCCAAACAGAAAAATTATGGTATTTGTTGTTTCATTAAGTTACTGCAAGCTTTTAAAGAAATGTTCCTTCATGTTCCCAGTCTTTGACTACACACAGAGCCTGTTAATGGATTGTTGAATCACTAATTATTTCCCCTTCTGCCATGCTAGGAAGACCAGTGGGGGGAACTCTCCTTAGAATAAAGGGACC
This sequence comes from Agapornis roseicollis, assembly GCA_002631895.1. Classification (NCBI taxonomy): domain Eukaryota; kingdom Metazoa; phylum Chordata; class Aves; order Psittaciformes; family Psittacidae; genus Agapornis; species Agapornis roseicollis. The sequence continues at coordinate 203,221 of NDXB01011420.1, read as the reverse complement.
GTATCACACACACCTAATATGCTGCTAACGCAAGGAGGAAAAAGCATTGTTACTCCTTTCTGTTTCCCTGTATTTGGAAGAAAAAGTAATTTGGCATTTCACATTAGCAAAAAAGATACGTTTTTAAGCTCTACTTGGAAATCATGATCCAATCATGATTGATACGCTGTAGAGAGCGATGATTATTGCCACTGTTAAAGCATCAAGATGTTATGGATGAAAATAAAGAAGCAGCACACACTGCAACACCTCACTGAGGAGTGTTACTTTCCACCCTCCAGTCATGACAATTGTTTCAAAACCACTTTTTTCTTTCCCTGCCTAAAAGTTTAATGACAGTCACCCTGCACACATGCAAGCTGTGTGATTTCCACAGGCTGTGGTACACAGCTTGCACACAGAGCAACAATCTGGAGTGAATTCCTCCTGCAGGCCAAATGGGCATCAGATCTACTCATCTCTGATAGCTGCAGCAGCACAGCAGGAGGTTCAAACCCAGTCATTTTGTTACTGTTGTCTTTATGGGCAACAGAACTAGGAAATAGATGAGAGCTTTAAGGTACACATTCTTTACCCTAAGAACCTCACAATCAAACAGTGTATCCACACAACAGCAAACCAGAGCAGGTTAGAGACCAGCTCCCTGGGAGGTGATCTTGGGACTGGTGCACTCAAGTATGCTCAGGAGATGACTGAGTTGCCAGGTCCTCCAGAAGAACTGGACGTAGCTGACTGGATGCCCCCAAAGCTCCTGCACCAAAGGATGCAGGGCTACAGGGGATGTTCACTGGCTGCTTTCAAGGAAACACATGGTTCACTTTACACCTCCTAGTGCTCCTCTCTATTTTATGAACTCTATATAGAGATGTTATGTTTCCATAAAAACAATAAAGAATTCTTTAAAGTAACAGGTCAGTGATTTCCTACTAGTCATCAACAGTGGCAGGATGATTACACTAAAGGAGAAGGAGTTAGTAAGACCATTTACGTTATTCAGTATATATTGTGTCTCCTAATTACCTCTAGCTTTGCAACACGTGTTTTGTGGGTGGTACACCTGGAAAACTTGAACATAAATCCAACATTCTGTTAAAAATGGAAAAGGATGACAAGGATTTGACCCAGAAAGTAGCTACATTTGCTCATGGCATTTGTTGCCTGTCAAGTTTTTCAAAAAACTTAACTACTCTATAGTATAAAGGGAAAGAGAGAAAGAAAAACCACCCAAAACCAAACCACTGAGAAAAAACATTTCTAACTTAAAAATTTCTCATTCAGTGTCTAGAGATAATTCAAACTATCTCATACAAGCCAAAGCTGTAGGATTGAAGAAGGCTTTTCCCTTCTCCCAGAATGTGTGTAAGATGATAGGTAAAAAACAGCTGAAGAATACTTTTCATTCTTTATCTTCATTTTCTAGAGACTCCCCCCCAATATAACTTCTAGAACTGTTAATACTACACAACTGTCAGTATTTATCTCCCCAAAGCACAAGTTCTGCTATGCTGCAAACATTATTATGCTGAAAATCAGGACATAGATATCTCAAAAGAAAGAGACATTTTTCCTTAATCTCTGTAACTATTCCACCATAAAAGCAATGCCAATCCATCGCCTCAAAACCACTTCAGGATACTTTCAACTGCTTCTACAGAATGAACACAATTTAAAAAAAACCCAAAACATAAGAGAATAATGCAAATAATTATGGCTTCAGACAAAATGTTTAAGCCAGATAAAATATGAGCGCATAGGGAACAAGACAAAGTTACTGAAGAATTCTAAGTAAGCAAGTGTTAGTAGCCTATGTACCCAAACCCCTTTTCTTACACACTCTAGCTACAATTAGTCAGAAGCACAAGAAAAATAATAGGAAAAAAGAACAAATTAAGTTCCAGAAACATCACTCCAGCAACTTCATTAAAGTTTCCTAATGCTTTTTAGAAAGTAATCTTTCTTTTCATTTTGAATATAAACTTTTGATTTCTTTAATTAAAACCTTTTGTTTAGAGGACAAAGGCAGAAAGAAATTTCAGTGTAATTATATTTTAAAGTAGTCTGTCACATTCCTTTTATCTTCGTGCCTATTTTTATAAGAAATACAATTCATTTTTGCTGAACTATTGGAGCAAAATAACATTACGCTGTACGTTTGCATTTCACAAAGTTAAATACATTCCTTTGGAATTCATGTACTGTGCCTATTTGTGAGAAAAGGAACCTGAATTCTCAGTATTCCCTTATTTTAAGCTCATGTACAAAGAGACCCAAAATACACAGTGATCAGTTTTAGTAAAGTAGATCACATTAGTTTAGCTAACATTAAGAGAATTTTACACCCAGGAGTGTGAGACTCTTGCTTTACTTTGAAAAGTAAAATGAACTGTGCAACAGACTTCAATATGTAGCAATGCTTTCTTACTCATTTTTTGAACAAAATCTCTTTTCTCAAACTACACTTTAAAATTCTATTTTACAGCCTTACTCTCTCCCTTCTCACAGAGCTATTCCTTTAAGTTTCAATCCCAAGAACTCTTCCTTTCAGGTATAATCTCCAAATCTGTAGTGTCACAGTCATTGTTCCCATGATAATAAATATAGTGCTCATGACATCAATTTAAGATCTCACCAAGGGATAAAGCAAAAGGAAACACAGGGTTGTTTTTTGTTTTCCAGCTTTGTTTCAGGCCAGATATCCACAATAAGGGAATCACAGCTCTTGCTTTTGGTGTTTCCATGTCAAATTAATATTTTTTTTCTTTTTTTACAACTTCTGTACACACATGGGAGATGAAAATGCATCATGCTGAGACAAATGAACCCCTGAGAAGGTCCAGCTACCAAGCAACACAGTAGTTACTTGCTGCTGAACAACAAAGATCATCCATAGATCACTCCTAAATTTAGATTGTAGAATTCATTGATTTCCCCTCTTAGTTAGGTCAGCATCAGCTACAAGAGCAGTAGTCCATATGAATCCCTACAATTGGCAGAAAACTTATTTACTTAAGCTCCAGTGTGAACAGGTTTGGCTTCCCTTCTGCCTACTCAGAGAGCACAGTGTAGAGCATCAGATGATGTGCTCTTGCTCCTGGGTTTTCCCAGCTGCTGCCCCATCATCTGGACTGCTTCAGACATTAACCTACCACAGCCTTCCCAGGGTTGTCAAGGTTTTGAAATATTAACACAAGCAGGACAAGCGTGGAAGTTAGCCCTGCTTGCATTAGACCTGCTTGGGGAATTCTCATGGAAGTGTTACCATAGCGGCCTCTCCCCATCCACACGCCTGCACTTAAAGCAGTTGCACTGTAGAACTGCCTGCTACTCTCTGCTGACTCCAAATACAGAATAGTGAGGTGACGAGGCTTAAGATATGTGCAGCCTGCAAGTCAGGAGTAGAATAGATCTCATGCCTCTACCCTGTGCAGACAACATAAGGCCCATCCATTGCAGAAGGAAAGTGGGTAGTCACAAAAATGGCACCAATCTTTTATTATAAATTGAACTAAAACTGTTGCCAGAACGCACTATTTTTCATACTTACAATGACTGCTGAAGTTAAATAGGAGCCCTATGAATAAACACACAGCTGCTAAAACAGGAACAGCACCTCCAACACCCTGAGCTTTTATCCATCCAATAGCTGTTGTGCCCATGAATAGAGTTCATCTACTGATGATCTACACGTGGCTTATCGTTTGTAAAATGAGTGAATGTGCAGAATGTGAACATGTTTTTGCAAATACAGTTTCTTTACAGCTTAAAATTTAGGCTATGAATCTGTTGTTCACAATGTTGAGAAGAGCAACAAGAAAGTGTCAGAATTTTTCAGTAGCAGTATCACTTTGAACGTGGTGCATGCTACTGTGGGACTGTTAATACTAAAACAAATAAACAAAAAATCAAGAAAACATTTCCCTTGAATTCTGAGTTCATGAAAAGCCTTCATAACTGTTAGATTCAGTAAAAATACCCAGATAAAATGGAATACAAACAACACTGTATGGAAAGGAAAAAAGAATGAATCTTTGCTTCTTTCACTCAAAGGACTTAGTTTGCCAGAGCAAAAGTCATGTTTATAACACAAATTAGTACCTTGTAGTTTTGAACTTCTGTTTGGTGTGCAGTTGTCTAAGGAGCTATTGAAAAAAAATAATCCAATTTCAGCAGTTACATGTGAAAAACCCTATAAAACCCAGGTCTGATTTGGTGTTTGGTGGAGGGTTTATTTTGTATGGTTTTTCAGAGAGACCAGCACAGAGAAGTAAAAAGAAAAGACTTGAAAGAACTAAAGAAACAGTAAATACTTTCCAGCAAAGTGTTAAGGAAGTGAGTAGTACTGACCTGGTCACAGGTAGAACAGGTTCCATTGGTCTTGCTTCACACCATGGACTCTTCGGCTGCTCTGCATACAGAAGCGATGACTGACAGTGTAGTGTCAGAGGGGAGAGATGGCTGGGAGCAGACCATAACACACTGGGGCTTGATGTTTGCCTCGTGGATGCAGTCTCCGAATCACCAAAATTGCTGGAAATGTTGTAATTCATCATAGCAGGACTGCAGAATGCCATTGCAGAATATTCATGTCTGGTTTCCATGTAAGAGGAGGGAATATAGACTGGACTGTGTTCTGCTGTCAGCGTGGACTGATTACAACTGTAGGGAACTGGAGACACGATGCTAGTAGGTGAGTTTTTAATTTCTGTCTTACTGCATCCAATATCCTGAAGTGGCAGCAACTGAGAAAAATCCTTGTGAGAGGATGCACACAGGGACATTTTGAGGCTAGACTGAAGACTGCTGTTTAAATATTCATCGTAAGGTGGAAAGGTATAAAAATCTGAATTAAAAAATAAGAAAGTTCTGTATTAAGTCTTTTCTATAAAAGAAAAAATAAAGGAATCGTTAAATGAGAAAATATAACAATATCCTGTTAAAACAGATTGCATACCAAATGCAATGCATCAGTCAATGTGTACAAATCTACTGCCTTTAAGAAAAAGAAAGCTTTCTAGAACTTCCTTAAAAATAAAGGCTAAGATGCATGTTAAGCTTAGACTCCTTATAAAATGAAAACAAAACAAAATGAATCACTTGAAGTGTGAAACAAAGATGCAGGTGACAACTTGGATCTTAACACAAGTAGCTCGTTACAACCAGGATAAAACTGCTCTATGTCAGAGGCAAAATTACCCTGTGATCCACAACTATGGGGTGAGTGCCCTGAGAAATCAATTCTCTTTATGAGAACTCATTACCTCCTGCTCTCGCTGTAAGTGTCCTACTTCAGCCTTCCCTTTATCAACACGAACACGTAACAGCAGATATTTTAAACCACACAAACACACCCCTATCTCCTTACTAACCCAGAATTCCACTGCACATGCCTCATCACAAAGGAGGAAGATGTGTAATGGATGTCAGCAAGCAATGCATCTTCATCACAGAGGTCTGTGGATACTGCACCTCTGAACAGAGCCATTATAAATGCAGAAATTGCAAAATGCTGATTTCCAAAGCTGACAACAGAGAACTTGTGCCATCTCATAAGGTCTGGAAGTTATATGATTTCCTGCCACTCTCCATCTGCATCTCAACTACTCTCCATCCTTCCTCCCATCTGAATCAGCTATCAAAAGAGACACCTTAATTTGCTCACAGCAAATAATCTTTGCCAGATTTGTGTACATCCAAATTATTTAAGGGAGAAAAAAAAAAAAACCCAAAAGAGCTGACAAAAAGCATCCTCCTAATACACAACCCCTGCCCCAGAAGTATTGGTTTTACAGGAGCATTTAAAAATATTTCTTTTTTATTTTTCAGTAAGGGTTTCATCTGCAGTTCATTTCAGCTTTGAAGAAAGACATGCAGCCCTCCCATAGCTTTCTATCCAAAATAATTCTATTTCCAAAACAGCAAATTCCAGCCCCCAGAACAGCTATTGTAGTGTACTTTTACAGATGGTACTAAGATCTTAACAAGAAAAATCACAGGATAATTTAAAACACACCCACAGCTTTGTTAATTCCGGAAGTGGCCAATGTATTGATGCTAAATATTCTTACCTTTTTTTCACCTCACATGACCATAAAGCAAGATGAGGAAGATTAAACCACAGGTTTGCTGAAGTACCAGCAATCTCCCTGTCCCAAAAACATTTCCAGCCAGATGCAATTCCTAGTATGCCATCCTGGGGCATTGACACATTTTTCTCCTCTAAGGTCAGGACTGAGGGTAGAAGCATTAACAAAACATATAAGAAATAGTATTTTTGAATAAAATATATAGTTTATGGTCCATCCTTCCTTCTTACTTTGCACTCTGTTGATGAAACTGAAGGTATCTATCTGTAGAAATCACCAGGAACACGTCTAAATCAGATGAGGCACTTCAGACCCAGCTGCTGTTTTTTCCTTTGTGGGAAACAGGAAAATGAGATATCTCAGCAGCTGTTTATGTCCAGCAGTTGTTGGACTGGAACTCCAATGCAAAGGAGGAGAATTTGACCTCACTCCTCACATAATCTGCATGTTTCATTTGCTCCAGCCAGATACTTCACTAACAGAAACCAAGCATCTTTCAATTTTCACTGTAAAAAGCACTGAAAATCTCAAAGATGCTTTCACTCCACCATAATGGTGGGGTAGCCCAAATATTTTTTAAGCAGCAAACGATGGAACTAAGAAATGATCCTAAGACTATTTTCAGTGGTCACTATGAATGGGCCCAGCGAGTACACTGAATTCAAAATACATTTAAAGGTTCTACGTGGGTAAAGCTGTATGCCATTTGCAGTCTTAGAGGCTGTGCATATTCAAGTGCATGTGGCCAGTCTGCAGGAGCATCTGGAGTGTCCAACAAGAGCTGATTGTGCCAACTGCATTCCTCTGCCCCCCTTGAAAGGGCACACAGTGCAGGGTAACCCCAAGTCCTTTGCAGGGAAGGAACTGAGGAGAATTACAACATCTCTGTTCCAGCCAGCTAGAGACCTGTGATACCACAGTAGCTCTTTTGGCAGGCAAGTGGCTGTGTATTTTCCCTCAGATGTTTGGAAAAATGTATGCATATAAGCTGTAGAAGCAGAGAGAACACAGAGCTGGTACTGCACAATTTTATGAACTGAAATCAGCACAGATTGAAGTCACATTTTCCTGTAGAGGTAATCCACTAACGTGGTATGCAGGATAACTGTGTATTTAGCAGGACATACTGTCTCCAAAGCACTACATAAAGGATTTAGAAACATACACAGAAGTTATGTGAAGCAAGAGCGGAGTTTGTATTAGAGGGAGGAGTTGAGGTGAGCATGAAAAGTCAGTACAGCCTTCCTCAAAAACAGGCTGTTCATGCATGAGTTATTTACAAAAGAAGGGACTATGGGTTCAGGAGGTTAAAGAAAACTGTACTTATGGTCTTCAGCAGACTGCAATATAGTGAAAAAAAATAACAGCATTAGCTTAGGATAATTAACTTGGGTAGAAGAAACAGTTTAGCCACAGTAAACCATGGATCTGCATGAGATCAAGTTGTTCATATTTCCTTATATCCATACAATTCAGCACGGGAAGCCCAGAGCCTCACAAATAAAGTGAGACTGCTGAATTTATACAGTATTACTCAGAAGGTCCTAAAAATTGACTGATAGATTGTGAAGTTCTATGCCTTAAAGAAGGACTGCAGATTGAGGTAACTGGTCTTAATATTTAAGGCTCCACCAACACCAATACCTCAGAAGAAAGCATGACCACATTTAAGTCAAGGATTACAATAAGTAGTGTAACAGGCTAATAAATGTGTTCCATCCTGGTACACCGTTCTCATATTTTAAGCACCATTCATTAAACAGAAATCAACTTCTTCACAAAGTGAACTCCTGTCCCAACACCCTCCTTTTCTCTGAAGAAAGATTTTTTAAAAGCAAGATTCAACTATAAAGTACACTATTTAGATCTACTCTACCAGCACTGCACTAGATCTGTAACAGACATAGAAACAAAACAGGTACTTGTTCTTTTTATACTACCGTCTTCTGGGAGTCTGCAAATGTTTCAATTCACTTAAGTCAGTTTAGCTTAGCAGGACACTCAACAACCATAATGCCATTATTAAGTAAATAGCCATTCTGCCCACTTCCTTGAGTAACACTTACCATTCACAAATCTAAGACACCATGGGCAGGGTATACATCTGGCACAGGAAAAAACAGTTCCATTGGCTCTAGTACCCAGAGGCTGATATCACTATACATAAGGATGCATGGGAAAAAAAAAAAGTGATGTTATCAATGTTCTCCACAAAACAAAACAAAAACTTTCTTGTCTTTAGGTCTGCATACTGAACTCAATGCATCTTGAGAGTCACCATGCAAGACACACCAGATCAGACACAGGAGCTCGTTTAGATGTCATAGTCAAACAGATCCATGGGTAAATAATTAAGCCAACTGACCTATTTGAACAAACTCTAAAGCTAGTTATTGCACATTACCTACACCAAGTATCTTTTTAAAAGCCTTGAATGAAATAACTAATTTAAGTTTTTTCATTTTGGAAAGGGGAAAAGCCAGGTAGAGAGGGCAGGCTGCCATGTTTTAGAGCCTGCTTGGAAATGTATAAATACAATAACTTTTCCTAGAGAAATGCAACACTGAAAAAAGTAAGAGAATGATGGATGTTCTCAGGCACCCTTCCATCAACATACACTACAACATGCTTAGAATTTTCTAGGCAAGTGATGTATTTGAGTAGTCTTTTTTCCAATACAGAATTAAGATGACCTTTTCCTCTGTTAGGCTTAGATTAAAGTGCAATCATTCTTCCTTTCATTTTAAGATGCACTCTACTGCCCCATAGCCTAACCCCTTCAGTCATCTTGCAAAGCATTCTGTTAATAGTCTGCTAAGTTACATTTTACACAACTCTTTGCAAAAATGAACTGAATCATTTTCTCATTTGATCATTAAAGTCATTCCTGATGCATAACATGGCACATGTGCCTCAAGTTTTGTGAAAAACTTATTACTGATTAAACACAGCAGTGCCACAATACTGCCAACAGAAGGCATATAAGTAAACAAGTTTATTATTACCTGAGAAGGACCAGATGCAACAAATAGGGGGCAGATAAGGAAGCAAAACGAAAACAAAGCTATCTGTCCAGAGCTCAGATATTGTACTCATTCCAACAAAATGAATAGCCTGTTCTCAATGGTCAAAGGCAAAAAGACCTCCTCTGAAGAAAATGTATCAGGAGAAGGTTTTGGGGAGACCTTGGAGCTGCCTTCCAGTACCTAAAGTGGCCTACAAGAAATCCAGAGAGGGGCTTTTTTCAAGAGCAAGTAGCGATGGGACAAGGGGGAATGGCTTTAAACTGGAAAAAGATAGATTTAGATTGGATATTAGGAAGAAATTCTTCACTGCGAGGGTGGCGAGACACTGGAACAGGTTGACCAGAGAAGCTGTGGATTCCCCATCCCTGGGAGCGTTCAAGGCCAGGTTGGATGAGCTTTTAGGCAATCTGCTTTATTGGTAGGTGTCCCTGTCCATGGCAGGGGGGTTGGAACCGGATGATCTTTAAGGTTCCTTCCAAGCCATTCTATGATTCTGTGAAAATACTGCAGATTAAAAGCACACAGGCAAGAACACTTCAAAATGCTTAAGCAAAATAAGCACTCTCATTGGCCTGCCTTAGTCCTACTGAGGACACTGGCAACTTCTAGGTTATTTTAAACATTTATAAATATATATCAGGGCTCAATACATGACGTACACAGAGGCACCGAGGGAACTTGGTTTGTACCACCAGAGGAACACAAGGAGGGTCTAAGTGCAAGTGGAGTTACAAAGACAACAAAGCCAGACTCTTCAGAAAAAGTGCACAAGCCACGACAAGAGGTTACAGTCACAAGTCAGCACAAGGGAAATTCCAGTGGATACATGGAAAACTTCACGACAGTGAAAGTTAAGTACAGGAACAGGATACCCAGAAAAGGCTCTGAAATCTCCATCCTTGGAAACAGTAAAAAAACCCCATTAGATTGAAAAAGGCCTTGAGCAAACTGATCTCGCTTTGAGCAGGCTGCTGGAGTACTTGCTCTCCAAATGTTCCTTCCCAACTTCCCACTACTGGAAATAATCATAACAGAGGAAATTCTATTTTACCTGTACTGGAAAGAATGAAGCATATCAAAGGGTCATGGTCACTGGCCACCTTGTCAACTTTGTTCAAGAAGGTAAGAGCTGTGGGTTCCATCAAAAGACAAGCAGCTTTTAACACTTCATTGTACATTACAATAGCTGTCTTTCATATACTGTAATGGGATTAGTTCACTAGAAGGTAAGCCTAGCACTGGAGAACATTTTTGATCTCAGTTCAAACTAGAGTTAAGATTGCAGTGGTTTCTATACTTTCAATTTGTAGACCCCTAAAATGCTATCAGACCTCAGAATGGATTTAAGCTATGATTTGCATTTTTAGCTACATTTCATAAACTTGGGATTCAGACAAATGGAAAGCCACTGTCCTGCTAAAGTACCCAAACTCAAGCTGAGAAACTTCAGCTCCTTTACTCTCCATGTCATTACTTCACAGTACAGCATGGACACACAATACGTATTCGAACAAAAAGAATATTTGAATTTCAGTGTGAAAATTTTAACATGTTGCATTAGAAAATAAATATTTATTACAACTATTACACAAGTAACAGTTACAAGGATCTCAGGATTCTGTAATCATGCTTCAATCCACGGAAGTATCATGGCAGAAGCCAGTTTATGGAATATCCCCCTTGTCCGATAAATACTTTCAATAATGAAGAAAGCATCTCCCTCTGATGCAAAGAAGGGCAGGGATCCAGGAGGAATTACCACCTTCAAACACTATTTCTCCCTTATTGACTGTACCCTAGAATAAGCATATAGGAGCCTTCCAGCCTTCTTCCACACTGTTACTTTCTAGTCATTAGCAAAGCTTGTATTCATAGAATCATCATAGAATGGTTTGGGTCAGGAAGGACCTTAAAGATCATCTAGTTCTACCCACTAGAAAGGCCCACCTCTCAAGCCTGTCAAGCTTCCTCTGGATGACATCCCTTCTTTCTGGAGTATCAACCACACCACACAGCTTGGTGTTATCCACAGACTTGCTGAGGCTGCACCCAGTCCCACTGTCCATGCCACTGACAAAGATGTGAAATAGTACTGATCCCAATATCAACCCATGAAGGATACTATTTGCCAATCATATCGAGGGACACCTTTAGCTTGTATAACTGCTGAGAAACAGAGTACCACACTCAATCATCTGCCATCAAAAAGGATAAACATATAGACAAATAACTTCATATTGCCCAGTAGGACTTCTACACAGTTTAGAGGGTTACTGAATAATTGTCTCTTAGTTATTGGCACAGTGTAGACATGAGCTGGCACAGGAGCTGAGATTCTTTGACTCAAGTCAAATTCCTTTTGTTTACTCTTATAACAATTCAGCACCTCCTGTATTATAAATGAATAAATTAGAGTCTTAAAATACCACTACATTTATTCCCTGTTCCCACAGCAGTTCCACCATGCAAGCCTTTGAGGATATACAGAAGGCGCACACAGAGCAGTGCCAGCAGCAATGCACTCATGCCAGACAGAAATCTCAGAGAACAGGGAGGGAGGAAAAAAGTCAATATGTGAAGAAAAACAAATAAATCGGGTTAATAGGAATAGAGCAGGAATTGAAACTTCCTAATGTCTCAGGCAGAGAGACCGTTTGTCTTGCTTTCTGAGGAAAGCGATGTTGAGAGGTTTTTCCAGGCAGCAGCTGTCCATCACTGTGATGAGATTTAAGAGCCCTTTGGCCAATGTACGATAAAGTAAGCTCATAACTGCCCCTAAAACCTACACCCCATGGCAATCTAAAGGCAACAAGATTATATAGGTGGATAGATAAACGTGACATATACCCAAATAGCATGAACTCATTTATTTCTGCAGAAAATGCCATACCACCTGAGGATCTGACCTGCTATAGCTCCAAAACACAGGGTGGGAGTTCCTGTTTGTTATGTATATCAGCAAATACAGCATTTAATTTCTCCTGGCTAAGCAGACATGACGCATTGGCTGTTCCCTTGAGCACGTCATGCCTCAGGCTCCTCAAATGACCGCTTGCTTTATGAGGCCAAGAAGCAACAGTGATAACCACAGTTATCTTTGCCATAAGAAAACCTTTCCTGCACACATGCTGCCAGGGAATCATTTTTTTAAGATCTAGGTGGCCTGAAGAAGACTTTTTCCTGTCAGACCTATGTGCCATATCCCATACTCCATTATCTCTCCCCCATACAAAATTACCTTTTTTTTGCCTTTCCCCGGACAACCTCTTTACTATGCAATTTATTATACTGTAGGATTAACTTCAATAGCGAAAGAGTCTGTTTCACTAGTGGTCTTACTAAGCAACATGCCCAAAGCTTCTTCAACTAACAGCACTTGTCAGCACTGTTTTCAAGACAACCTATTGTGCCTGTCCAAGAAAAGCATGCCACAGGCAAGATGCCTTTTCCATCATTGTCACTGAGCTGTTGAAGCTGTTGAGTTGAACTGCACTTTGGGAGACATGAGACTTGCTTTGTTTGTGTGACTATGAATGTGTGACTGGACAAAGAATGTCCAGTTCATATCTTGCTCTACTCAGCATCCAAAAACCACACTTCATAAATATGAAGCTCCCTTACCTAATACGTGCTTACCATACCTTTTACTGCCTAATGCAAACTTTTGTCTTCTAGTCATAAAGCCTGAATAAACAACTTCTTCCACAATCAGTTAGAAATAAAATCTGTATGGATATGGATGAGTTGCAGCACAGTTTTAGCTGCTTTTCTGGTTTTAGTTATAAGTCAGTTTGTTTCCTTACTGGAATTCATGTAAAATACTATTTCACTTATATTAATTTTGCAATGCATCTTCACATTAATAGAAAATTCAATTCTAGCTTCTTTAAAAAATTAATAATTATGCCATAACTTTTCCCCCATCATCACTAATTCACTGAAATAACACAGAAACCAAAGTATTGCTTATTCTTGCTGTTCAAGCTATGAAACATTGTTATAATGCTGCATGAAATCCCAGATCAGATACGGTTAACATCATTCACAGGTAACAAAAGTTTGTATATACATTTGAGTCTCTTGAAAAAAAGCTGTTCTAGGTTTGTCTCATCATTAACCTGGACATGAAAACATGCCTTTCACTGTGAGTAAAACCCTGTCTCAACTGAATTAGTCAGAATTCTGTTGTTGATTCACACAGGTGGACATTTATATTATATATTAATAAAGACTAAATTTTAACATTTTCCTAGTCTTATGAAAATGAAATGCTGAAATTAGTCTGGGATTTCTGTTCTCTGAGCTTGGTATTTCCTGACTCTGGAGGAATGGATCAGCAAACTCTTCTATGTGAATATTTCTTGCTGCTAGCAAAAGCATTTTGCAGATAACTGAAGAGGAGCACAATAACACAGTGGATATAAAATTTATTCAGCCCCCTGGATCACCATTCCTTTTCCCTGTAAGTTCTTTGCTACTCGTACCTTTAAGTCAATATTCAAGAATCAGAACTAAAATAAAGAATATTTAAAGAGAAAATATACTAACACAGATTTATAGTGGTTTTAAAAAACATATTTTGATCCGTTCTTTATCGGAATATCATCATAGGCACTCTCAGAGGCTGAGTTATTGAAAGCAGTTCTGCAATTATAGCATTTTAAGAACATCTCTAAAACTATGGCTATTTTCTTCCTGCAACATTTTATCAGGTTACCAACAAACAAATTTTTGTAATTCAACTTTCACCAGCAACACTTGAATTCTGGTAACTGATTCTCATAAACCATAGCTCTTAAGAGATCAACAGTAAAGAAGCATCAGATTCAGTCTATCCCTCCAGGTCTTAGATTTTTATTGTTATTTCTCCTGTGAAAGTCCGAGGAAGCTGAGCTGTTCACACACACACAAAGTTACCAGTCAGAATGGAGACACTACAGCTGTCTTCCTCTAACACTGTGTTACAGTCACTGTGTCTGCAGAATGTAAGTTACATCCTGTTTAAAAAGACACAGGGAAGTTAAGAAAGAAATGCAAAAAGGAGGATAGCAGTGGAGGGGTGATTCTACGTTTAAACTTCATTCACAAACATAAAGAGGAATTTTGAAAAAGTTCTGAAATAGCAAATGCAAGTTCTAAAGCTTTAAATTAGGAATACAAAATGCATTTGTTGCTCCAGTAAAGGCATCATATTTTGGTCTCAGATTTCTCCTCCTCTTGGGGGGACAACAGATGAGCAAGGAATTTCAAGGATACAGATGAGGAAACAGATTGTTGGTAATACTCAGCACATCAGAAACAAATGCTAAATGATATGATATTCAAAAGCAGTTTTTCATGCAGCTCACAACCTTATCAGAACTTTCTCTGCACATAAATGTGAACTGTGCATCATTCTCCATATGACAAGGCTGAACCCTTTCCCCAAAAGAATAGCACATTTACCAGCCATTCCAAAGTCTAAATTGCATAATTTGCTGTTTATCCCATCCTCTCATCCCATCCTCTCTCCAGACTGAAATTTATTTTCTGTAATAAAAAATCACTTATAAAACCTCTGAGACAAAAAGACTGAATCATTCTTGTCATTGCTAGCCAAAAGCCTTTACTAGCATTCAGACAGAGGTTCTGATAGGTTTGATGAAGATTTACACACATGCTGTTCAATCTTTACCTATTGTTAAATATATCTTTTAGCACTGCCAAAAGCAAATTTAAGAAATCAGCTGGTATCTTCTTGTCTAATTAGGAAAAGGCTTTTAAAAACTCAAGTTCTCATGAAAAGAATGCAAACCTGAATGTGGGAAAACTACTTAGGTAGACACAGCAACTGTAAGACCAAAACCTGAGACATTTATCAGTATGGGACCTGGAATTTTAAAAGCCTGATCCAAAGTCCACTCGAGTCAATGAAGAGACTTCCAATAGCTCCAATTTGTTTTGGATCAGATCCAAAAAAAATATTATGATGCTAAGCAGTGGCTTTTACCTTTTACTAGCATATTCATTTGTGCAATTTCCCAAAAACCCCAAAAAATCCAACCCCTAAATACATGTACAAAATACTCCTCCTGTGTTTAGTTCAGCAATCCTAACTAGGTTCTTAACACTTGTCTTAGGAATAGCAAACTTCCACAATTTTAGAATATAGCAAACTTCCACAATTTTCTCTGAATCCTCAGAGAATTTGTAAAACATCAGCCTACTGAAATACCATTTAATCTGCATAAACTGTCACACTTTAAGAACAAATTTTCACTGGAACCAAAACAAAAACTCACTGAAATTTAACTATGTAATTTTACTTATAGAGGTTATTGTTCATAAATCCAGAGGCTATCAATTGCAAAGCTTTGGCAACATTTAAAATAATAAAGATTTCATTCAATAGAGCACATACCTGATTGACACTGAATAGGGTTTCTGCTCTTTATAAATGTTCTGACAGCATTACATGTCAGCAAGGCTTTCACATAGCAATTCTGGATTTGTTTTCCTTCTTTCCTTCATCTCTGATTCTAAAGCAGCTGTGCCCACCACCACTTAGTCATCAGATCTCAAATATGAATCTTTTCAAAGCAACGTGATGCCCGCTCATCAGTGCAAGGTTACACAGATACTATCAGTGTTTCCTTTCCCTGTGAAGGCAAGACCTAAGCAGAAGTTCCTCCTCCTCCTTTCTGACATAACATGCTTCTGAATTTGTTGTTCACTGCAGTTAAAGCTCTTACATGACTGAATCATTTTATAAGCCAAGCATTTCATATTTAGCACAGAAATATGATCAACTAACCAGCAATACTAGAATTAAATACTGAGATTTTAAAAGCTAAATCAAACTTTTTATATCTTTGTCACAGAAAAAGCAGAAACATAATTAGCATTTGCTCTGAACCAGCAATGTACTCATTTTAGACATTTTGGGTAGCACAATGAATAAACTACTTTGGCACTGATTTTAAACACCAGATGCATAAACACAGATGAGTAGGGATTTTCTTTTTAATGTAACTACATTCTTTTTGAAACAAAGCAAATTAACTGGAAGCCATTTAAGTTAATATCCTTATTTTAGTAAGTGTCATGGTTTAATCCCAGCTGGCAACTAAGTCCCACATGGCTACTCATTCACACCCCCGCAGTGGGATTTGGGAGAGAATCAGAGGAGTATAAGTGAGAAAACTCATGGGTTGAGATAAAGACAGTTTCATAAGTAAAGCAAAAGCTGTGCATGCAAGCAAAGCAAAACAAGTAATTCACTGACCACTTCCCATTGGCAGGCGGGTGTTCAGCCATCTCCAAGACAGCAGGGCTCCATCAAATACAACCATTACTTGGAAAGACAAAATGCCATCACTCTGTATGGCTCCCCCCTCCTTCTTCCATCAGCTTTTTATGCTGAGCATGACACCATATGGTATGGAGTATCCCTTTGGTTAATTGTGGTCAGCTCTCCTGACTGTTTCCCCTCCATACTTCTTGTGAATCCCCAGCCTTCCCACTGGTGGTGGGGTGGGGTGAGGAGCAGAAAAGGCCTTGACTCCACTCAGCATACATCTCTGTATTATCAGCACTGTTTCCAGCATAAATCCAAAACATAGCCCCATACTAGCTACTATGAAGAAAATCAACTCTACCCAGCCAAAACCAGCATATTTTCCACCCCTCATTGCATATCATGTAATACTGGGGTCCTGCATTATCCAATACATCCTCACTTACCCACCCACCACCCTGCCAATTCTTTGATACACAGATATCATTCCTTTAGTTTATGAATCACCCTATGAAATGTCTGTAAAACATCCATCAGTGTTCACAGAATCATAGAATGTCCATTGAGTTCATTTAGTTCATGATTTTAGGCTCCATCTCCTATGGTCATCACTCAGGACAGGAGAGAGGACATGTTACATGGAGCTGCAGTGCACCAAAGCCAGCTTAAGTTTGGTTACTCTTGTACTCCCACTGCTTCTCATAAGGCTTGTCCTCCATTGGTTCAGGTGCCTCTGCTATAGTAATTCCTATAATGTGCAACTCAAGTCATAGGCTACAGCAGTTTAAAAGTATATCTATTGCAATCTCCATACCTGGTCCCTTTGGACTACACCATAGGTTTTCACTTATCCACAAACTACAGCCCCTTCAGGTTGTACTTGCTCCAAGTGAAACCTTACCTATGAGCCAAAGTCCCTGCAGGGGCATAGCTGTTGCAGCATAGGCTTGTCGACAGTGACAGTTGCTTTGAAGTGCACCTGTTCCAGTGTGGCCTTATCCACTGGCCACAATGCCTTCAGAGATCTACTTGCTCTAGCACAGCCTTATCCCCAGCCACAGTCTCTTCAAAGTAAATCTCCTCCAACATGGTCTTACGTATGGCCCCAGTCCCTCCAGGGCTGAACCTGATCTGTCATGAGTTTATCCATGGCCACATGCTCTGAGCTGCTCCAGCAAGACTTCATGCATAGCTGCTGATGCTTCAAGATGTACCTGCTACATGGCCTTATCCATAGCCACAGATGCTTTGAGGTACACCTTCTCTAGCATGGACTTATCCTTAGACTACAATCCCTGCAGAGGTATACCTGCTGCAGCACAGACATAATCACAGCTGCAGTGCTTCAAGATCTACCTGCTCTGACATAGACTTTTCCACAGATGCTTCTGATTGTCCTGCTGCCACATGGACTCATCCACAGGTCACAGTCCCTTCAACTCCAGTTCACAGTGGAGTTCCAGCCTGACTCGTAGAACAGCACAAACAGCAGCAATGTCCTGGATATCTGCCAGCCCAGGCACATGGCCATTGCTGTTAATAAAATATTCCCAGGCACTGCAGAGTAAGATGATAAGCAGGACTGCAAGCAGCAAAGCAAAAAGCAGCCACTAATGAGCACTAGACTCTACTATACAGTTAGACAAGCAAGCCCCATGGCAAGCACTGAAGCCTCTGGATTAATAGTTATTTATTTGATCTAGCTATTAATAGCTATTTATTTGATCTAGCACATTCTAGTCAAATTTGTCATTATCTTGACCCCTTCAAGCCCAACACTGGGTGCCAAAAAGGACTCTACTGGTTTAACCTCAGCTGGCAACTAAGCCCCACACAGCCGCTTGCTCATATCCCCCGCAGTGGGCTTTGGGAGAGAATCAGAGGAGTGAATTGAGAAAACTCATGGATTGAGATAAAGAGAGTTTCATAAGCAAAGCAAAAGTTGTGCATGCAAGCAAAACGAAACAAGTAATTCATTAACCACTTCCCATTGGCAGGCGGGTGTTCAGCCATCTCCAAGACAGCAGGGCTTCATCACATATAACCATTACTTGGAAAGACAAAACACCATCACTGACCATCTCCCCTTTCCTTCTTCTTCCTCCAGCTTTATATGCTGAGCATGACACCATACGGTATGGAATATCCCTTTGGTCAGTTGCAGTCAGCTCTCCTGGATGTTTCCTCTCCATACTTTTTTTGGTAGTGGGGTGAGGTGAGGAGCAGAAAAGGTCTTGACTATGCTCAGCAATAACTAAAACATCTCTGTATTATCAGCACTGTTTCCAGTACAAATCCAAAACATAGCCCCATACTAGCTACTATGAAGAGAATCAACTCTACCACAGAGAAAACAAGCACACCAAGTTAACATTTATTACAAAAAAATTGAAGTCTTGCAGCAAGGTTCAGTTCTCAATTATACATTGGGATTGCTTTCAAAATTCTTGATTAGTTGCACAGCATTAACTTAATTTACTCTAGAGAAGCTGACATGCTTGCAAATTTTTCTTGGATAAAGCCTCATGTTATTCATTGCTACATTTTAGAACCCGTAATACCTCAAAGTTTACACAATGTTCTGAAATCTCATGTGAATTAGGAAATCTACTGTTGTCAACCCACATAGTTGAAACAGTCCTGCCCCTTTTTCTATCTTCAGCTTCTCTGCAAGTGTAGCCAGGACCAAACCAAGGTAGTATTACTATCCACTAAGGCAGTCATTCCCATAATTACCTTACGCTGATGCAATTTTTCCTCAGCATCAGATTTGCCTTTCTACCTCGCATCTTCACCTTTCTTGAGCCTCCCCATCTCCTCTCATTACTATTTTTCAGGTCCCAACATAGCTGCTTTTAATCTCAAAATCTTTTTGTTTAACAGATAAAGCTTTTTGCAAGCTACAAAGGATTTAAATCCCTAGTGCCAGCACTGTCTAATGATTAGTTCTTATACAGAGTTGAACCTGTCTCTATCCAGCCCTATTTATGCCTGTGGTAACCCACAATCACTGTTTAAGGGCAAAGTCATGTTCCCTACCATCCTCAGTACTAATGGGATAGCAATGTAAAGGTTTCCTGCTAAATACTACAGAAGTGCATCTTAGTTGCTCATACATATAAGAACTGCTTTCCACTCACATCCTGGCATAACTCTGAAACCACCTGTACCAGGCCATGATCCTGCAAATCCCTTTATTCTAAATAACTGACCCTTGGCGAAGCTCCCCCTATTTATAGCAACTGTCTTCCTGATCCTTTCTCAAAACAACAGTAGAGACTCTATTGCTAAAGTGCCCCTCATTTTCCACAAATGGATGGCAGGAAGCAGGAAGAACAGAGGGGACACTACCCATAGCCATGAGCAGAAGTTGGATTTGTGAGGACATCAATGGGCTCAAAAGATCCTTATGCCTGTTTTTTCTCTCCATGAAATCCAGAGAAAATCAACTAGTAAAATAGACACCTGTCATTTTATAGGTAAATCTACCAGAAACTACAGCAGTCCCTGCTATCAGTCATGTTATAGCACATCAGGTTCTGGAGAAAAAAACCTCTTCTTTACTTGACTACCCTTCAATAACTTCCAGATGTGTTGCCACAGGCCTACCTAAGAACTAATGTACATGCTGTGCCAGGTAGACAGGCCTGACTAAGACTAGAATACTACATGTGCAGCTCTGCAGAAGTGTCCACAAAATGCAGGTTTAGGAGGGGAAAAAGGGAACAAGGACTGTTGCATTAGGAGCAGCATTAAGTACTTACCTGTGAATTGTACATTTCCTCTCCATTCAGATCTTCTCTTAGTTAGGAGCCACAGCTATTTCGGGTAATATAAACAAAAGCCTTCAATCAAGGGAAATTAAGATTGTATTAAGGATTTTGTGTTAGATTACCAGATGGAACAAAAAGCAACAAGGTAAACAATCGGGAACAGCTTGTCAGTAGACAAATCAAAATAAGTCAATTTCTCTTCTCTCTTTTATATATATAACACAAATTATTTCCTAAAACAATGTAAAATGGAAAAGCCTGTAATTAATGTATTTTCATGATAAATTTTTTGGGGGGGTTGAGCATCAAGACAGCAGTTTCCACGCATAGAAAGGGATGATTAAACTCTGAATTACAGCAGTTTGTAACTGGAGCAGCACCTGTCCAGCAGACATGTGAAACAGCTACAAGGAGCATTGAGACAAGATGGAAGACAAAAAAAGTCCAAATAAGATGTAGCTCAGGATAGTATGTTCCCCTGCATGTACAAGTGCATGAAGGAGAATACATTTGTGCCAATAGATTCAAAAGCAGTTCCTTTAGACAACAATGTTGTAGTCAATAAAATGGGTAAATGCTTGGCAACCCAGACCCATCACTGATGAATGGATAGATTTTATCTTGTGCCTAACACAAAGAGTTACTTATATAATTATCACCTGAGATGATTCAAGGTTGAGCAGTTCCTTGAACCAAAAGATTCACCATGCCAATTGTATGGTATATACTGTCTGTATACTCCACAAGTAAAGCACCAAGTTTTCTTCTCAGCATTCCTACTACATATAACACCCCAGATGTCACAGGCATGACCTGGCTTTCTAGCAAATTCACTGAAGGGTGGTTTAACTTGAGGATTCACCTAACAAAAAAGCCTTTCACCACCTCCCAAAAGTTTTAAAGCTCCTTATACTGAAGGAGAAGTGAAGAAAACGGGCCAGAACAGAACTGCAAAGAGAATCTTTCTGGGCAGTGTTCATCAGCTATTACACGTTCTTGCATGCTTATTATTAATCCTCCCTGACAATCTCCTTAAGGACACCTTCTTATAGCTGCAAAAGAAAAGCTACACAATTTGATCACAGTATCTCAGACACCCATAAAGAGAACTAAACTTTGAGGAAATTTTTTTTCTACTATACTAAGCCCTCTCCTTGAGGCTCCTAGCATAAAGCTGAGCACAGACTTAAACAGGAGAGGTTTAGATTGGTTATAAGGAAGAAATTCTTTCCTGTTAGGGTGGTGAGGCACTGGAATGGATTGCCCATGGAGGTTGTGAGTGCTCCAACCCTGGCAGTATTCAAGGCCAGTTTGGATGAAGACTTGGGTGGCACGGTTTAGTGTGATGTGTCCCTGCTTATGGCAGGGGGGTTGAAAATAGATGATTTTAAGGTCCTTTCCAACCCTAACTGTTCTATGATTCTATGGATGCTGCAATACATATAGATTGTACCCAATGCCACCTGCAGGCTCTGAAGGTCCATTCTTTTGAAGCTCTGCCATTGTACTAGTGAGAGACTGATAAACATATGGTGTCTATACTGCTAAGGATTCATTCTTGTCTGCATTTCAAGGGATCCCTATTTTTCCATTTTTAACCAAGACTCTCATCTAGTAGGCTGGAATACAAGAAAACAATATCTTGTAAATTCATCCTTTAGAGAGAGAAAAAAAATATCTAGTTTTAAATGTTTAATATTAAATTATTGAAACATACACTAGGATTCAAGATTGACATAGTGTCTTATTCTCTTTTCAATTAGTTGCAGTTTTGGCAGAAAACTGAGGTCAAAGGCTGAAAGTC
This sequence comes from Agapornis roseicollis, assembly GCA_002631895.1. Classification (NCBI taxonomy): domain Eukaryota; kingdom Metazoa; phylum Chordata; class Aves; order Psittaciformes; family Psittacidae; genus Agapornis; species Agapornis roseicollis. The sequence continues at coordinate 181,259 of NDXB01011420.1, read as the reverse complement.
ACTGACTAAGCAAGCTGAATATGTGTTTCTTGATTATGTACAAAAAAAGAATTCTCTCTTCCTCCAATTTACCTCATCCAAGACTGGTTCAACATAGGTTGGCTCTTAAATGTGGGAAAAATGGGTTCCTAAATACTCAACATAGATTCAAAACTTTTATATAAATCATACATGAAAAAACAAGTCTCTGTATCACACATACAAAACAGGATATTTACTAAAGAGGAGATTTTGTCTGCTGGATTCAAACAATTTCCTCTACTGCCACAGCTCAAACTCCTTTCTGTCCTCATTTAAGTTATTCCAGATACAGCTCCAAGCCATGGCTCATGGTCCTGCAGCCTATTCCTGTATCTTCCTTTGGACCTCTTTGTCTTGAATATACCCACCTACCCTGCAGTTACACTAGCCAAAACTGTCTTTTGAAAAGGGTCTTCACAATTCCTTTTCATTTAAACTAGTTACACTCAGTCTACTAGACAAGTTCAGGAAAAAAATTATACATATTCATTCTAGTGTAGGAGCCTTTAAAAAAGTCTCCTTTCCATAAAGCAACAACAAAATCAGCAGAGTAAGCAAAGTACTTTACATATACTGTGCAGGTGATATGAAATGTGAACCATGCAGTTACAGAAGATAACAACCGCTATGCACGACATGACTCATGTCATACACCTGTTTGCTAGATCTACTCAACCTAAGTTTGCAAATAATTGCTGACTTCTTTTTTTGCTATGATTTTAAGGTAAAGCAGGTAACAAGAGGAGGAAGAATAGTTGGGCAAGGCGGAGAAGGCCTGCTAGCTCAAAGCAATCACTAAAGAAGTGGCTTTGGTATGGGAATGAAATGTAATTGGTCACACCCACTGCTCTTCAGCAGCTTTTCCACAGACATGAAGAACAGCTGTCCTTACTTCAGAGCCTCTTACAATACAGCTAAAACACTCAAGCAAACTGAAATACTTTTCCTTTCCTTAGCAGACAACCCGAATCTAACTAGCAAAGCAAAGTTCAAGATGCAGAAGATAATGCCAGTGGAAGAACAAGAGAAAAGAGAGTTGCAGAGCCATATGAAGTGGCTAAAAGATTCCCACAGTATTTACAATTGAAGCAACTGAGCTTACTGAGCTTTATTCTTTGATCAATACAGACACTTAAAAACAACTTACCCTTTAAGGAGTCTGTTTAAAAAGAAATCAAACTACCAGAAACATCACAGTGGTAAAAAGTCCTGTTTTTCTTTTCGATGTTACCACAAAGATGTAGATACAAGAAAAGGTGACTCTTCTCACATATCTTTTTAATTCACAGTTTTCTGGATCAGACCACATTTTGCAGTAAGTTTAGTTCAACTTCCCCTTCAAAAAATAATCAGTATTCAATGGCAGCAGCTGAGGTCAGATTGGGTCATCTCCTCTTGTCTGACAGCTCAATGCCATCACCAGCAGTAGTATCTCTCCTTTGCCTTCTCGCGTCCATATGGGCCCCCCCACCCCTGTGCCTTGTACTGGCTCTGCAGCTCACCTGACCCAGGAGAAGCCACTTCAGCTGGGGAATTTTACAGAAAGCTATCCCAGCAAAAGGAGAAGGAAGGAGGAGGAAGGAGAGGGGGAGTTTCTCCTTTTTTTGTTTTCTTTTTTCATCTCACTGCTGGGCTAGTAAGATGAATCTGCTCCTTGACAGGTCAGACAAATGGCAAACCAAGAGAAAGGCAGGGCTGCACAGGCAGGAGTGGGGGAGGAAAGACTGCTCCTGTGCCTGACTGCAAACTGTTGGATCAGATCAGTTCCTTTCCTCCTGCAAGGAGGACTTCTAGCTATGGCTGAGGCAGTGACTGGACAAAATTAGACTGAAGTCAGGCCACACGTTCTGTATGCACCCCTCTTCCTGCACCATCCCTAACTGTGGAGAAGTCAGCCCCCTGCCCAAACCCTTTAGGAGCCATCCCTCTTGCCCTTGCTCCCTAAGCAAACACCCCTCTGCCACCCAGGGAAGTAAAGCTACAAAGAAAATCCAGCAAAAAAGCTGGACAATGGGCAATAGGAGCCAACATGAGGTGTCATAAACCCAACATTAGGGTATCCATTGCAGGGGGATTGGACTAGATGACATTTAAAGTTCCCTTCCAACCCAAACCATTCTGTGATTCTATGATTCTATTCTCTGGAGCTTGGAAGACCCTTGGAACACAGTGTGCTGGTGTGTTCTTCCACAGCACATTCCTGCACTCCCTTCACTTCAGTTTCACTCTACACCAGCCTCCTCCAACTTCTGAAACCACTACCCTTTCCTTTCTAAACAGCTGATCCATGACCAACATCCACCCTCCGAGATGAAGCTCCTTCCTCCTTCTATTCCCATTGCTTCATAAAGCAGAGAAGGGATCCAGATTAAAAAAAAAAAAAATCAAAACCAAAATTAAAAAAAAAAAAAAAAAAACCAAAAAAAAAAAAACAAAAAAAAACCCAAAAAATAAAAAAAAATTTTCTCAAAAAAAAAAAAAAAAAATCAAAACCAAAATTAAAAAAAAAAAAAAAAAAATCAAAACCAAAATTAAAAAAAAAAAAAACAAGAACAGAAAAAACCTCACAAAATTAAACATCATTTTCTCAAGGAAACAAAGAAACAGACAAATTCTAACAAAAACCAACTCTCCATAATAAATGCTATAATAAAACGTAAACATTCTATTCAGTGGGGTCACGAAACAACAGCATGTTATGCACATTACTGCTTTACTGGGAAAAAGTAAAGCTGAAGTTCTCTGACACAGAGACAGACCATTTTGAAAGGAGTTAAATTCCTACAGAGGGACATGACTTCTGCATTCTCCCAGGAAAGCAGCTCCAGATTTTTAACCAGGATAACTCCTGAGGGACAGAGGATCTAGTATATTCCAAGACTAAGCAGTTTTGCTTTTCATCCAGAATCACTAGGAGTTTAGGCAGCATCACAAATACAAGTAGGTTTTAAATGTAATAGAAGTTTAGAGAAAATCTACTGCCAGTGGATTAGCACAGAACATGTTCTTTTCACCTATTACATTGCTAAAGAGAACACAATTGGGGGCAAAGGGAAGTAGCAGTCTCATTTGCTTGAAGTGGTGAAAAACCAAAATTTAAGGAATAAAACCCCAAAACAAACACTCTATAATCTCAAAGAGGTCTGGCTATCTAGTTTAGGGGATTAACAGGGATAATCAGCTGGATGACTGGCTCTGGTTTCACACTCGCTCTTTTGAATTCTTCCCTGTCTGTAGGTTAGTTTCTCAAAGCTGGAAGGGCCAGACTCATATTCTCTACTGGAGGGGGATAGCCATGGGAAAAGAGAGTAGCTGCAGATAAGCAACTGGACGACTCCATTTTTCAAAAATCACCTAGTGCTATATAATACATTGGCAGAATAAAATCCAGTATTTGGAGTCATTTAACTGTTATATCCTTTTTTTGAGAAGGAACCCATTACTTATACATTAACATGTTAACTCAACAAGGTATGAGGCCAGACAGTCAAGGGAACTACATCTTTCAGTACTCCTCCTTATTCATTCCTGGAGCACAGTTTAGAGAGAGGACTCTGTGGCTCAGTGCAGCATTAGGAAGTTAAATACAGAATATACTGAGCACCTAAATGGAGACTGTCCTAGTAAATTCAGTTCCAGGACTTCCACATTACCACACCCCTAATGTTTTTAATCTAAGTGCTCATTAAACAATTTTAAATGCTTATGGATCCTAAGACCATGTTTTTATACTGTGTGGTGTGTGGGGTCTGCAGTCTTTTGTCTTTGACCATTTATTTGCATAACACATGCAAAACACTGCTTCTCCAATCAGGGCTGCAATCAATCAGAAGTTCTTTTTGCTCCTCCAGAAATATTCTGCACAAAAAGCTCCAAGCAATTTTCTTCCCAAGCCCATACTGGAAACACTTCTCTTTTTAGTTGCCTCTTTCCTTGCTTACTTTTAAACATGCACCCACAAGCAGATCAAAACTTTCCAGTTTGTGCTTGGTGTTCAAAGTGGTCTCCAAAGTAGCTTCCCACGTTCCAATTACTGATAAACAAAGGGGCACATCATTGTTCCCACTTTCAGCCAGAATGGAATGCAACTAGCACACCCATCATCTTAAAGGAGATTTTTACCCAGCCTTGAAGGATGTGAAAAGCAAGAAGCAACAATGGCTAGTTTTCAAAGGGCAGCTTTCATCTTAAAAGTCCAATAATGTAGAGTGCACTTGAAAGGATCGGGGCCTGGACACATAAAATCAGCACCAGAAATTGAGAGAAACCTGACATTCTAACCTTAATCTCTTTCTGTCAGTTTCCTCCTTCTATAAAATTAAGAATAGAGCCCTGATCGATCCTCACATGAAACCAGGAGGCAGGAAGAAAGATAGCAAAAAACATTCACAGAATCCACAGGACTGTGAACACTGAAAACAGCACAGGCAGCACTTACTTCTGCTGCACCAGTTATAAATAATAAATAGGGTGTTAGAGACTAACAACAGTGGCTGTAGTTGGGCAAAACCAGCATTCATACTTATCTCTCAAAGCCATTTTATCTTGAATAGCCAAAAATTTCATAAACGTTAGAGGCATTTCACCAATTAATCTCCTATTTTGTCAGTCTCTCTCTGGGCAGCAGTATTAAGAGATGTAGTAATAGATGATGGTAGGAATTAGAAGCCCATGCCTGAACAAATTTAACACATAAAATACAGATCAAACCTTTGTAACCTGCAACCTAAAGACATCTGGCGAATATGGCTCTTTTGAGAGATTTAGAGAAAAAAGCAAGACGTGTATATATATATAAAGATAGAGTCTAAAGAAACAAGATCAAAATGAATCCAGTCTAGGGAATCTAGAGGCATCTAACAGGGAAATTACACATAAGAATATACCAGAGGCCACTGCCTAAAGAAGAAAGTAAAATATCAGAAGTGGGTTAGGGGGAAAAATATAGGGATAAACAGCACAGGTCTTGACCAGGCTACCTTTGGGTTTTTTTTGGGTGATTCTGTACATGAGCTAGAGAACAAAACTGTCTTTACTTCTCCTGTCTCCCCCCCTCCACATGTGCAGCATCTTCATATTTATTCCAAACTCTCTAGTTACATATATGGATTTCAAACTGTTTCTGGTAACATTACAATCTAACAACCACTGAGCAAATTTAAAGGGACCCTCCTAACCATTAATTGTCCAAACATAATTAGAATTTACCATGTAGTCTGAGCTTGTTCTATATTAGAAAAGACCTTTTGGCTTCTGTACAGTCTAGCCCACTCCTTATTCCACTGACAAAGAATGATTCCGTGCAATTGCTGAGCCTACCATGAAGTAGAAGAAAGCTTCAACCAATTCTCACAAGAGTGGTCCATGTGGGATGAAAGCAAACAAAAAATTCTATCTTCCCAGCAAGGAGCAAAAGGCACTCAAGGATCTGCATTTCATTGTCTCTCACCTCAGTTTCTCAACATGTCTCATGGGATGACAGTAGAGAGACACCCTCTATTAGCAAAGCTGACCTAGGATCAATGTTTACAAGCTCTCATTATTTTTCATTGAGCAGTTACACTTGAACACACTAGGTCCTTTAACTATTTGAAGTACATAAGCTCAAAACAGCTAAACAGAGATCCTAGGAGCTCTGAAGCTTTAACAGTGATAGTGTTTAGGATAACTGAATCAATTTTATAGAGAAGAAGGAGGCTGGAGGGAAACTATTCTCTCTTATATCCCGCAGCACATGTTTCATGTTACAGAATTGAAGGACAGCTCCAGCTACGTGTATGCCTTTCACTAAGTAACAGTCCCATCTCCTGGGACCACAAATAAAATCTAGAAATAACAGCAGTCTGTGTCCTGTTGCATCTTGAACATGCTACTTTCTGCTTCAAGCAAACAGTATCATGGAAAATCATGGTATTCAGTCAGTTGCTAGATGCAAATACAAGAATGCTTTATTCCATCTGTGGTTAGCCTCTGCTCACTACGGAAACTTCAGCAAGTGCAAGGACCAGGAAATCTGTCTCTGGCACTTGCTGAATTGCTATTGTTTCTGGGTAATGCACTAGTCACAAATTCAAACAGGGCTAGTGTACCTCAAGGAGACTCTCACAGACCTTTCCTCTGAAGGCTTTGAAAGATCTGAGCCTATCTTTGGTAGCCAGCCCTAAAAGCTGATAACTATGGCAGAAGTACCAGGAGAAATTAAGTGAATACCGATGGTCAATCTGCTCTTCTCCAAATGTCAAACTAGATTTTTTTAAGTGTGTTCAGCACTGAAAGAAGAGCCTGCAATTCTGAAGCAGACAGATTTCTATACAGCGCATTTGAGACATTCAAATTATTTCTGCTTTTGGCAGTCTTGGAAGAAAGAGAAAGACAGCACAATAAAGGATGCTTTTGTGTAATTTACATAGTTATTTCTGGTTGATATTTAAACTATTTCTTGCACATTGTATATTCTGCATCGCTGACCAGCAAATTGCATTCAGCATCTAATTTGTTAAATTGTTTCATCTGTCAGGAGAATGTTCCCTCTGTAATGGAGATATTTTATCCTGTCAAAAAATGATTAGGCTAAAACATCTTAGTAAATAACATAAACTACCCAATAACATCAAAAAATTGAAGATGTACAAAGACTATCCAATTACTTCAGGAAACTTCTAAATTTTCAGGTAAAAGAACTCATTTTCTGCTTGAATGAGTAATCAAGGAAATATAATTTTCTTTTATATTAATCATGGTATAAGGCATAGCCTGAGGACAGGAACATAAAATGGTCTATTACATTTTCTTTATTAGTGTTAGAAAATAATTTTCAAAACTATTTCGGTGATTTTTTCCTGAACCTCCTTTCTAGATATTTTTATTATCTGGCTCCAAATTCTTAGCTCTATGAAACCATTTCAGGTGGAAGGGCACGGTCTCTTCTAGAAGTTCTGTCCTCACAGTGGAAGTTTTCCTATTAAATTCACCAGGGCCAGGATCTCTACTTCCATATGGGATTAAGCTGCAGCAAAATTAACATTCAAAATCCAGAATAATCCCAAGACTTCACTGACTAGGCTATACTTGCATTCTGTGACAAAAAGAACTAAAGAAGAGCAAGCACAAATGGCATACTCAGGCTCCCAGCATGTAAATGTCCTGAAGCCAGTTAGCTTGCCAAAAAAATTGAGGGTTTATATCACCATAACAGGTTTTGATTTGAAGGCTGCTTGAAGATTACTTCTGTGTTTTAGGGAAACTAAAACCACCCCTGGGATGCTAGAGGGATGCTCAGAGCAACCCCAGAAGTCTCAACCACCTTCTTTGCCTTGACTGCACACGCTTGCCAATAGCCAGTCATGTCACAGGGTGAGTAACCCAAGAGCAGGGCAACATCACACCAAACTCCTCTCTCATTAGTGAAACTCCCTTGAATAAACATGTCTTTCAGAGCTGAAATACACATCTAACATACATAACCAAAAACGTATCAGCTTGAAGGTGATCCAAAGGTAGCAAAAATATTTTTCCTGAGAGGTCACAATTCATAGCTTTGGAGAAACAGATTATTTTACCATGACAGAGCATGCAGTAAGACTGAACTTGCCTACTATTTCCTGAGTTGCATTTTTTGGGGAAAAAAAAAAAATACATGTATTAGTCCTACATGTAATAGGAAAGTATCTCCTGATTCCAATTTGCACTTATTTTGATTTTTACCTCATTTTACCTCTTCCAGTTTCCCATACTGTGAAAAGTGGATTAGGTTACTATACAATTTGTACAATCATAATTGGAGAAGCACACTGTAAATACTTTCCATGTTCTGGAATATGAGACATTTAATCCAGATACAAGTTGCTTAAATTACTTTCTAAACTGTGAGTGTTTGCTTGACACCTTACAAGTGATCCTAAAATAACCCCTAGGTTTCTCTTAACAGAATAGAATCACAGAATCACAGAATCAGAGAATAGTTAGAGTTGGAAAGGACGTAAAGATCATCAAGTTCCATCAAGTTCCAGCCCCCCACCATGCACAGGCACACCTCACACTAACCCATGTCACTGAAAACTCCGTCCCACCTGGTCTTGAACACTGGCAGGGATAGAGCATTCACAACTTCCTTGGGCAGCCTGTTCCAGTGCCTCACCACCCTCCCCCTTATATCCCTTAAACGTCCCCTGTTTAAGTTTAAACCCATTACCCCTTGTCTTATCAGCACAGTCTCTAATGAAGAGTCCCTCCCCAGCATCCTTGTAGGCCACCTTCAGATACTGGCAGGCTGCTAGATAAACAAAAATAATTGTAAAAACTTTCTAATAACCCTACTCATAAGGTGTATCCATTTACTGAACGTTTGGTCAGTCTTCAGCTCTCTACATTCCACAGGAAAAGAACCCGTTTTGTCTTTAAAATACTCAAATATTTTGAACATCTGCAGTCTCACTATAAATAAATAGAAAAGCAGTAGGAAAGAGAGCTACTCTGTGCATTGTAAATAAGAGCAAAGCCAAACATAGAATACAGTCTCATATTTTGATCCCTTTATACTTGTGCCCAATTCTGATTTTACTAAACAGACTTCCTGACATCCAGGTTACTCTGGTGTTAAAGAAATGGCAACAGTGTGAAGGTTCTAATGAATTCTTTAAGCAACCTCAACAGTGCATCAGTGAATGTTCACTGTCACAGCAACATGCTAATAATAATCATAGTAGTATGAAAGCGATGAAACACATACTAGATGATTTTTAATAAAATACCAAGATTCCTTTTAATTAAACCTCTAAAATTGTTGTTCATTTTTTAAGACTGAATAAACCAACTCCTCATTGCCTTTTAAGGGAACAATACAGTTCTTGTGACTCCTCTCTCACAAACTGTACTTTTCTTCTGCAATATATTGTATATCTCTTTGTGACAAAAATCATTCTTTCAGGTTGCTGAAGAAGTCTCTTAAAAACTCCTTAAGCTACCATCAGATGAACAGAGAGTCAACTTGTATTAGCTAGAGCACCCAAAAAGACTGTTTAATAAGCTTTTAAAGAGTTTAAGAGACCTTTATGATTTGCTGTAATAGCAATACAGAGAAAAAATGCACCTGGCTCTTTTTTTCTTCACCTTGCTATTTCTTCAAGTGCTCTTTTGGCTGAGTGTAGCTCACTAATGACTGCTTCCAGCATATACCTTCTTCATCTTTCTCTATTTCATAGTCTGTGGAGCTTGCTCGTTCTTTTTCTCTAGTCTTCTAAAATCCTTCCAAAATATTTAGGATTCTGCCATGATTTTTTTTCTTGCAAAATATATTTCAAAAAGACAGGAGATAAATCAGAAATTGCATTCAAACATTCAAATAATGAACAAAGAGCTAAATTCCCCAAACCAGTTACTTTGTCAGACACTTTTGGTGTAATTAATCAAATAAGCAGTTTAAAGTGGAAAGAATAAGATGGGGCAGATCTTCAAATGATTATCTAAATTTTGGGAAATACGTAGGTCCTAAAAGAACCTACCTACTGAATCAGACATACCTTCTGATTTGCTTGAAGCACTTATGATCAAATATAGACATCTTGTTCCAGCTGGTACAGATTTGGATTAAAATGTTAAAACTGCATTGACTAACTGCTTTTCCTCACTGTTGTAACTTGGGTAACATTATGCTCAGTCATCTGACTTGAAGAGCTGCTTAAAATTGTCTGCCTTGGTTCTACTGTGTTAGCAATCTGCAGCAAGGTCCTCTACCTGGTCAGTTAATAGGATTGTTGTACTTAATGTTCAGAGCAACCTTCCAGTATCTGAAGGGGGACTATAGGGATGCTGGGGAGGGACTCTTCATTAGGGACTGTAGTGAGAGGACAAGGGGTAATGGGTTCAAACTTAAACAGGAGAGGTTTAGATTGGATCTAAGGAAGAAATTCTTTCCTGTTAGGGTGGTGAGGCACTGGAATGGGTTGCCCAGGAAGGTTGTGAATGCTCCATACCTGGCAGTGTGCAAGGCCAGGTTAGACGAAGCCTTGGGTGACATGGTTTAGTGTGATGTGTCCCTGCTTATGCCAGGGGGTTTGGAACTAGATGATCTTAAGGTCCCTTCCAACCCTAACTATTCTATGATTCTACGATTGTAAATTGAGCCTGTGGATTTGGCATCTTCCTTTCACAGAGTTATTCCTGAAGTTTCTCAGCATCATTGTGAGTTTTGAGGTTCTGAGAAACTTACAGCATTCAAGCCAAGTTGTTGCCCTCCATCTTTCTCTTGTATTTGATTATCTGCTGTTCTGCACATTTATTTACCCCTCTTTGGAAACCTTACCCATATTATGAGAATTAATTTTATACAGTATGTGCTATGAAGAACTTTAATTTCTCCCATTAATATCTGACACATCTTCTGTAAAACAAAGACAATCTGATGAACAGGTTTTGAATGAAAGGGCAAGATGACACAGTTGCTTCTCAACATACATATATTACTATTCCAAAGTGCTTTCATGGATTTATGATTTTACTGTTTTAGTAACAGCTAATGGCTGACGTGATTTTTGGGAAGTAAACCAGAATTGTTTCTAAGCAGTGAAAATGTCCTAATGCTCTAGCAATCTCTGAGGAAGAAAAGCTGCCTGTTCCTCTTGTAAAACAGTAGGAAGACTCAACTTGCCTCCATCATAAGGCTCAGCAAGAAAATGCTCCCAAAGACCCAGGTGAGGTTCATGTTCGATTGCTCTCTCTCTACTCTCAGATAAGATCACCAAAGACAGACTCTATTTTCAACTCTACTGATCAGATTTTTCATCTGAAGTTTTCTTCCAAGGAAACTTGCCTTAATATATGGAACATAGCGTTGCCTTTTAAGGAGGACTTTGCAACCTGATATTGTACCTGAAGTACTTGCAGATTAAAGTTACAAATACCAGCGCCCCATAGGAAGGGTTTGCAGTTGAAAGGGGAATATTTGTTTGTATTTTTACTTTAACTAATGAATATTCGTTAGATTCATAATCCAGTTGTCAATGTATTATGTTTCTCCTCATCCCATTCCTACATGGTTTACCACAGAATCACAGCAATTGAAACAAGACTACCCCAGTCTGGTAATACTGATTTACCACCTTAAGATAGGAGGAATCAATCAGACTGGATTTTACATGTGAAACTGAAAATTTGCACTGATTTTTCTGTAGGTTAGATGTGCAATTTGTTCTGGCAGAGATAGTCTGTCTTCATTGAGCTGTTGCACTTTTTCCAAGAACACCGTAAGAATCCAGAGCTCTGTTAAACTAAACTCCCTTATTTCCAGCACCCACCAGCTTTCTTCCATGTGTGTTCAGAAAACAGGACAGTAAACAGCATTAAATTAGTTTTCCTATTGTTCTAGGCAAGATTACTAAGAAATCAGCAAACAGTCTCTATCTTTTCGAAATCTACTTAGCATTTTCCTTCCTTTTTGAAACCTCTGTCTTTAAGGCATATTATCTCAGATATTATGCAAAGACAGAATGATGGTGTCTACTGTAAGTGTAAGAAATGTCATAAATGCTTTAACCCCATAGAATCAAAATACCTCAATTCTATTTGATTATTCAGTTAAGAGATGTACCTAGGCATAAAGCATATAATCAGATGTTCCTTCATACTCTGCACAGCAGCAAATGATAGGATGCAGACAGGACACCGAAATCGACAGAAGTGCCACATGCATTTACTGTTATCTTCTCACAGTCCCATATGTAACATCCTAGAAGAAATGGATGTGTGTGATTGGATGAATCACCAGAGAAAGCAATAGGCAAGAGAAATGAGAAAAAGCATAAACAATAATGAAAAAAAGCACTAAGGGGGAAAACGTAGTGAAAGGAAACTGTAACAGAGTTCACAGTTCATTTGCTCACAGGGCTCTTCTTTTACCTTGTCAAAATCTGCCACTTCTCCCTGGAAGTGTTGAGTGTTTTAAAACCCCTATGGAATTTGAGAGTTGCCAGTGCCCTTAAGGCTAGTCCCCTCCTGCTTTATACCCAGTGTTGCTACCTCATTAAGGCTCAATATAGTGCAAATTAGTCAGCAGGATGTCAGGTCTGCTATTGCCAGAATTAGACAGTGGCTTTAACAAGGTCCACTATTCCTTCTTTTGAATCTTGCTGTCTCTGTATACAAACTTTTCTCCTCAAGCTTTTCTTTTCACAGAATCACAGAATCCTAAGGGTTGGAAGGGACCTCGAAAGACATCTAGTCCAACCCCCCTGCGAGAGCAGGGTAACCTAAATTACATCACACAGGAACTTGTCCAGGTGGGCCTTGAATATTTCCAATGTAGGAGACTCCACAACCCCCCTGGGCAACCTGTTCCAGTGCTCTGTCGCTCTCATAGGAAAGAAGTTCCTCCTGATGTTCACATGGAACCTCCTATGCTCCAGTTTACACCCATTGCCTCTTGTCCTATCACTGGACATCACTGAGCTTTTCAGATTTTTGAAGTTCACCTCTGGCTTAAAGTTGTCCTCAGAGTCCTGTGGTAGGGATCTCACTGCTGTTCTAGACAACACCCTAGTAACTGGATAAGTCATTTGGTCCAACTCCACTGCTCAAAGCAGGATTCTCTGTAGTTACATTATGTTGCTCAGGGCAGCCCAATTCTGAGAATCTCCAAGGACCAAAGCTCCAGGACCCCTCTGAACTGCTTGTAACAGTGCTGGTTCATTCTTGTGAAGAATTTTCCTCTTTACACGATTGGAATTTTCCTCGCTGCTATTTGTTTCTGTTGCTGTCCTTCCATTGTTCACATGAAGAGCCTGGCTGTTTTCTAGTGGGTGTTTATAGAGGTTTTGAACTAGATTAATTAGATCATCCTTTTCTCTTCTTCAGGCTGAAAAACTCCTGTTCAGCCAGCTTCTCCTTGTGCATCATTTGCTCTATCCATCTAATGTTCTTGGTGAACATTTGCTGTGCTCAATATAGAGTAGCTAGAGGGCTGCTACAATTCATCAGTTCTCTCTGGTACTGGACACACTGATTCCTTCACAGCATCTTTATCCAGGCTGTTCAGTTCTAAGAGCATTTACAGACTATCTTCCTTTTAAATGAAACCACGCAGGAAGAGTGGATGGCAGCAAGAGCTATTGTGGGAGCTTTTAGTCACCACAGATAAGGTTTCAACAGAGTAGTACAGAGTTTGCTCTGCAGAAGGGAATGGCCATGTGTGTGTGCATCCAGTTGTTTATAAAACTAAATTATTTACAAAACTAGATTGCTCAGTGACCAAGGGATTCTAACACTTGCCAGTTAACTAATCATTCCCTACTTGAGCCAGTATTTCATCAGGCAATTTGGTAGCTGCTTGCTTCCAGACTTGCAATTAACAGCAAAGTGAGAATGCTGCCCTGCAAAAACACTGATAGAAGAGCTGTGCTCTGCCTTTATTAATCTGCATTTGCAGTATTGGAAAATGAACATCCAGTGCACCACTATACTGCTCCAGAAGTCAAGGAGTTCAGGAACAGTGGACTGCAGTAGCCAGGGAAATCAATTACCCATTTTGTTACTTACTCTGCCTCCTGTCAAAACAGTCATCGCTGTATCAAATAGTATGCCTGAACTGTAGAGATATTCAAGATAGCTATACTAAGTGCAAATTCCTGGAACATCTGTGACAAGATTCAGAGCAGCCCTGCAGAGAAGGATTTGGGGGTGGTGGTAAATGAGAAAATGAACACGAGCCGGCTTCAGCGTGTGCTTGCAGCCCAGAAAGCAACTGTATCCTGGGCTGCATCAAAAGGAGCGTGACCAGCAGGTCAAGGAGGTGATCCTGCCCCTCTACTCTGCTCTCGTGAGACCTCACCTGCAGTATTGTGTGCAGTTCTGGTGTCCTCAACATAAAAAGGACATGGAGCTGTTGGAACAAGTCCAGAGGAGGCCACGAGGATGATCAGGGGACTGGAGCATCTCCTGTATGAAGATAGGCTGAGAGAGTTAGGACTGTTCAGCCTGGGGAAGAGAAGGCTGCGTGGAGACCTCAGAGCAGCCTTTCAGTATCTGAAGGGGGGGGCTATAGGGATCCTGGGGAGGGACTTTTTATCAGGGACTGTAGTGACAGGACAAGAGGTAACAGGTTCAAACTCAAACAGGGGAGGTTTAGATTGGATATAAGGAAGAATTTCTTTCCTGTTAGGGTGGTGAGGCACTGGAATGGGTTGCCCAAGGAAGTTGTGAATGCTCCATTCCTGGCAGTGTTCAAGGCCAGTTTGGACAGAGCCTTGGGTGACATGGTTTAGTGTGAGGTGTCCCTGCTTATGGCAGGGGGTTTGGAACTAGATGATCTTAAGGTCCTTTCCAACCCTAACTATTCTATGATTCTATTCTATGATTCTAAGCTCGTGTTTCACAAAGCCTTCACTTATCTACCAAGAAGTTCTCACCTTTCTGATGCGAAGGCTAGCTGACTTCCAATAGGTCTATATGAAGCTGCCATCTGCAATGTAGACAAACACCAAGGAAAATAAAACATTCATAATGTTTCAGTTTAGGTATCCAATATTAAACAGTATTGCCTGTATCTTCCAGGTTACCAGCAACTTACACTGTGAATTCTGAAGGTGGCGCAATTGTATTTTATTAAGTGACAACAGATGCTATGGTGATTTCTGTAGGAGTCCATTTTATTTTAAAATTTCACAGAAAACTGGCCATGAACTTGTTTTTAATTTGAAGTTTTTGCGAACAAGAGTAAGTGCAATAGAACTAATGGCAAAAATATTGCTGTCTTCTTAGCTTTAGTATAGTTTCATCAAAATTACATTACACAATTGCTCATCTGCTTCTTTTATAGTATACAGTGGCAAAGAAGAGGAAAAGATCCCCAAAAAATCACTGAGAAAAATATTATTTAAGTACTTTCAGGAACAATATAATTAGGGATCCTTTCACAGTCTCATAGAACTAAAATAAAATCAGTGATGTTTCACCAACTGTGAACTTTACTATTCTAGTCACAAAGTACAGTATTTTTTAAAGACATCTGCAATCCAAAGCAAAGTGATTCCATTACATGCTTATGTCTATGCCTTCCCTTATCTAAGAAATATGTTATTTGACAGTAAACAGCATCTGTACTGATCCTATTCCACAAGCTGGTTTTAGTTAAAAAACTAAAAAGAAAGAGAATAAGGTATTTTACTGAGGACACCACAGGAAAGCAACAGAAGGGGAAAACTGATGGTGGGAAGGGAGAGAAAGGAAATTTCCTGGCTTCTAGGAAGAGAAAAAAGACAGAATGATTTTCTGTGAAAGAGCAAAACGAGCAAATTCAGAAGACCATGTGAGGAACCACAAAGAAAGATGGATTGTTATTTGAGTTTGTGGTGTATTTTGCCTACCTTATAGATACCAGCCATAGTGACTACCATTATTTCTCTCCCATTGCCTGTGCGGCATAAGGCTGCGAAAAGGAGTGACCAGCCAGAAAACCTGTAGTGACAGAAGAAAACCTGTAGTGCTCTGGGAACTGGGCCGCAGTAAGGGATAAGGAAATTTTCAGTCCTCCAATTCATCACTCTCCAGAATAAGAGCAGTATTTGTCATTAGGGCAAAGCATCTCACTTAAATTTACTTCCAGCAAATTTAGGGAATAATTATGAGGCTTGCAAGGACTACCCATGCAAATGCTGTGCATAGCAGAAGGGCCTTCTAAAAAGTGGTGTTGTAGCTATGTGGGACAGCAGGCTTGTATGAGACACTTCTATCAAAACACAGTCTTGATATCAGAGGCAAGGAACAGAATGAATACAGCTGGTTTGAACTGTTTGGCTCTGTAAGCCTATAGCCAGGTTTGGGTTCAATTATGGAAGAGAATAGAAACAGATTCTATAGTTCATTAGCTTGTCCTCTTTCCAGCGCAGACCAAAAACATGCCAACAAAATCAGAACATCTCTAAAACAAGACCTTTTTCCATAATACAACTAACTTACAGAAAAAGATTTGGTAGTACCTGTAAATGTCTGGAAATTTTATATTAACACTTTGCTATAAATGGCATTGGTTTGTTTTCTTGTGCTATTTCTAGAACAGAGATAGCAGAATTATATGTCCAAGTAACACTGATTTATTGCAATAATTTTATCAAGAGTTTTCAGGGAAAATTCATCTATCTTACCTTTTTCTTCATAATCTGTTAAGTTTCCCTATAGATGAATTTAGCCCATTGTCACTCTGGGTTATTCCAAAAACTAACAGGGCAGATTCTGAGCATTTTTCAACACAATCACAGATTTATCAGAAAGGTTGAAAAGCAACAGGGATGTCTGCCACATCTATGCAAAGTCATTTTGTTCAATCTGATTCTCACCGGTGGAGAAAAAGGAAATAAAGGAACTACTGTAGAAGGTATAAGAGAAGAATGAAAAGGAAGAAAGCTTCACTGAAGTATATCTCACATATTCTAGCCAAACCCTCCTTTTAGTTTTTCTCAGCAGCACAATACTAAAAACCAATCTGTATCTGCCCAAATGTTTGTGGATTTTCATGATCCTGAAGTGAAACAGAAAACAGAAACAAAGACTTAGAAAAAATGCATGTAGTTGTGTATGCCATATTTTGCCAGCTGATGAAACTGCAGCATTTCAAATCCTTCTACTGGAAAGAAATCATTCTGCAGAATTGCAGAAAAGTGATGTACCCAATGTTAAAATGGAAGATACAAAGTTCTACGTTTGACGGCTTACTATAAATCCTACAGGAAATGTTAGTTTAAATTAGACAGATCCATTTTGCACATTACTGCAATCTTCATTGCCTCAGATTTATGACATCGTTTTTGGCTGGTTTTGTCTCAATCAGTCATGCAGCTGTTGCTCAAGAGTGTAGCCTGCTGAGGTAGGTTCTGAGTAGTTTTATTGTCCTTGGAAGCAAACAGAATTTTAACTTAGTGCTTTTTTCCTCTTTCTGTGGAAGTTTGTGGAATTAGACCTTGGCAAATATTTTGCCTGCCTCTGGGAAAATATTATCGTTCCTTTCAGCATTTTGCATGGTCAGTACAGCCTCATCTCTGTCAACAGTAATACATTATATCAAGGCATTGCTTCCCAGGCTATAAAGACGGTCACAAACAACACCAACAGAAATATGGCAATACTTTTCTCCTGCCTATTAAATAGTATATGTTACTGCTGTTTTCTAAGGGAGAGATTGTGACTGTTGCATTTTTTGCTAAATCTTTTTACGACTTCTAAACACACCAGTATTCACATAATGCAATTTTCATAGGAAGGTATGCCCTTTCCTTGCAAGTTGTACACCTCCAAACAGGATTAAAACCTTGTCATATTTCACCACCTTTCAATTTTTGTTTTATAGGACAAAACCAGAATGGTTTGTTTATGTCTGAGGCAAGGATGGCACCTGTACTTTGTGCTCTTTACTGCAGAATTAGTTTCAGAACCCTCTTGCATCATCCAGTACTTCATAACTTTTTATCCAGGAATTATCTGGGCACTAATGCCCAGCAACAAGGGAAAGTGACCTCCTGTTGAACTGGAAAACAGTGAGTACTACACCCTAGATAAGCTCTTCCTTGAGCATCAGCAGATAGCAGCTCAACATACTGTAAATTAGTGCTATTTTTCTCACAAGGTAAAAAGGGCATCTTGCTTTCCATTTTCTTGCTAAATAACACAGCCCTTCACAATGATGCTAGCCAACTGACAGTTGCCAGGAGAGGTACATAAGAAGAATTTCCTACCTTTTCTTCGTATCACTTGTTGTTCAATTAAGCAAACTTAAGCTGCTGCCCATTCCTTTTACTGTACATCTCATAGTAAAGTCACTTTAGCTTCCCTACTAATTTCAAATTTAATTTTCTGAGCAGCCAATACCTTTTCAAGAGTGAATTGTCGGTCTTCCCCGGCCAAGGTTCTTCAAGGTCTTGTGAATCATGTAGATAAAAACTGCAGATGCCCAAAGAAACTGATACATTTTGCTGTCCTACTTATGGCCCAAGACAGGGAATGAAAGTAGTATTGGATAGTATATAATGCAATATGGGAGCACCAGTGTCATTCAACAGCAGACACCTTTCATTATTTACACAACCTTTACTGCACTTGGGGATTTACCAAGTGAATGGCAAGTCAACAAAGGAGTTATTTTGCACCTCTGAGAGGCCATTGGTTACTCTGACCTAGAGCAACTGGCAAGGATGTTTCTTCTAGGAACATTTCACCAGGTGGGAAGTGCTGCACAGGAGCATCTCCTGTATGAAGACAGGCTGAGAAAGTTGGGGCTGTTCAGCCTGGAGAAGAGAAGGCTGCGTGGAGACCTCACAGCAGCCTTCCAGTATCTGAAGGGGGCCTATAGGGATGCCGGGGAGGGACTCTTTATTAGGGACTGTAGTGACAGGACAAGGGGTAATGGGTTCAGACTTAAACAGGGGAGGTTTAGGTTGGATATAAGGAAGAAATTCTTTCCTGTTAGGGTGGTGAGGCACTGGAATGGGTTGCCCAAGGAAGTTGTGAGTGCTCCATCCCTGGAAGTGTTCAAGGCCAGTTTGAACGAAGCCTTGGGTGGTATGGTTTAGTGTAAGGTGTCCCTGCTTATGGCAGGGGGTTTGGAACTAGATGATCTTAAGGTCCTTTCCAACCCTAATGATTCTATGATTCTATGTTGGTTACTGTGAGGAATCCAAGGACATAATGCTTTAAAGAGAGCAGCAGTCTTCCTAGAACCTTTTCTCTCAGCACAAAAATTTGGATGCTGTACTAGCACTGTTCTATCACTATCTTTTTTAGCTGGAGTTCACCTCAAACAGGAATGGAGAGAGACAAATTGCTCCAGATTTACAGAAGAGATACTACTGGTTTCTCTTAGGGGAGCTTTTGACTCATCACATCCACTGAGGTCTTGGTCCCAGACACAGCATGTCTGCTGACACACTGCATGTACAAAAAGATTCCACACACTAGATGGGAGCTAAATCCACTTGTACATTTTTAGAAAGTCCTGGTCTCAGAATGGAGTTGGTACTAGTAGTTGAGAGATGATTAGGAGCATCTTTTTTACATTTCTGTTCAGCTGTTACCACCTATGGATGTGTTTATTGAGCATCGGTACAAAGCTGGAGCATGAGACTTTAAATTCACCTATATCTTTACCAGAACATCACTCACAGGTGGGTATCACAACTTACCTCCTAAGCCACTAGACTTCATTAGCACACAGCAGGAAGCATATGCTCAGTCTTTGACATCCTGAAGGACTATTATATCAGCTGAAAGTCAGCTGCATTCAATGACATAGAATATGCTCCACACATGCTGGAGTTTCTAAGCTGGGCACAAATTTACCTAAACATATCCTATTAAGTCAGTGCTGATGAATCTGACCAAAGCCAACAACAAAAGCAAGCGTCCCCTCTGGAAAGAGTTTCAATCTCTGCAAATAAAGAAGGAGTTGAATACCCTCATCTTTATTAGTAGAAATCCCAGCAGATCCTGTTGCCATTAATGCAGTATAAGATGATATGCCTTTCAGACTCCTCTCTAGGCTGCTGCTGATTTTTTTTCTCTCCCTCTGTAGAGTCATTCAGAATAAAATATGAATGAGCACTCTTCAGAACAAAATTGACAGAAAACGGTACCTAGAAGCAAGCAAATATCAAGAAAGTTAAGACTGCACATATCTCTGATATTTTTTGGCTTCTCAGGGGTAAGAAAGCTGGTTCAAGTTATGAGAACTTTCCAAGGAATAGTTACAAGCTGCAGCATAGCCTATGTGTGAGGGCTAGAATATCTTTTCAGCCAGATTTTCAAAAGACAATGAATGCGCTCAATTATTGGACAGTCTGTAATAGCTGGGTTTTTTTCATTAAAATACCTGAAACTGCATTCTAAGACATAGCTTCCATGTAGTGTCAAGATTTTAATACTGCTGCTCAAATTGCATGCTCTTAGAGAAGGCAGTAAATTATATTGTTCATGTACTGTTCTCACAGTCATTACTACAAGTGAGAAGCAATCCACTGATATTTTGGTAGCACTGTATTTCTTAAATGTGCATGATACCAATCAGTAACAAAAACTATGAGGTATCCTTACTCTGATGGTATTTTGAAAGACTATTCTTGTATATGACCTGTGCTGCCTTCCATGGAATAGCCTGACTCTAATCAGTATTACCCTGTCATTCTGTCTTTTCATGTGTCCTGCTGTTCAGAGGATGCCAGCATTATTTGTGCTGACCCACCACTCCAGGACTAGGAAAGGGGGCAAGAGAGGTTGTGATCAGGTAAAGAACTGTGTATCACAAGGAGAATGGGAAGAGTTCCAGTGCCCCAGTCCTACCTCATGGTGCAACCTCCAATGCAGAATAAAGTCCCCAGGAAGATTCCCAGACTCCCACTGAAAGAGACTTTCCAACCCACCATTATCTGCTCTGAAACTCCAGTGAAACCTGCCTAGTGGCATTACGACACTGCCTATCATGAAATAATGAAAATGTAATTGGTTATAATTATTACTTATGGCATTCAAGCCAATAATCACAGGAAAAACCTGGTTGATCCACATCTTTTAACTCCAGAGATAACAATACTCAAAATCCCATCACCCTACATACCCCTTAGCCACTCTCTGTGCAGACCCATAATACGTGCACTGTGGCTGAATGATGCTTGAACTCTCTCTTAACTCCTTGCAAAGACACATCATGGGTGTACTGGATCCAGGCTGTCATGGTTCCCTTTCTTTTAGAGCAATGTGTCACCCCTGCTACAGCCAAATTGTTAACAACCATAATAGCTGTAAAACTGATGTTTTGGAAAACGATTTGGAATTCTACTTCCAAAGACACTTTTTCAGTTTTTGAACTCTTAGTTCTCCCTACCCAGTGTATAAACACTGATATTTGACTACGACTCTACAGTGGTTACAAAGGCAGCAAATTGTTTCAGCTACTTGACATAAGCCTTCAAGGACTGAATGCGAGATGACTGCCATGATCTTTTTTTGTAGGTTGCAAATTTTGACTTCATTCCTTGTAACAGTGACTCTTCATTTACCAGTTGGCTCTAGAGAAGCCACACCACAGAAACAAAATTATGAAAAAGGAGAAGAACCTATAACTTGTACCCGTACCTGTAACTTTAACTCCACTGTTTGACCACCCTCAAATTAAAAAGGTTCTTATGTTTAAGTGGAATTTGTGGTATTTCAGTTTCTGCTCACTGCCTCTTGTCTTTTCACTGTGCACTGCTGAGAAGACTCTGGCTCTGCCTTTACACCCTCACATCAGGTATTTATATAAATTGGTAAGATCCCCCCTGAACCCAGAGTGTTGGCTTTCTTTGCTGCAGGACCACATTCCTGGCTGCAGCCTCCAGGCTTTGCTCCTTATTTCTTGTGGGATTTTCCTTTGGGAAAAGACGTTGCCTTTATATAGGCTCAGCACAATTAACTACTGTTGAACATGGGAAGCAAGAGCTTATTGAAGAAAGCTTAAGGAAACAGATTGCACAATTAAGTACCTATATCCAGATACAGGAAAGGGGGTTTTATACCTCCACACAAAAAACTAAACTTAGATTACTGATTGCCAGGAGTAGTCATATTGAGGAAGGATCACTCCATACATAAGCCTTTCCTTACACTTTTTCCTGGATGTTAATTATTGACAGAGCCTTGGGTGGCATGGTTTAGTGTGAGGTGTCCCTGCCCATGGCAGGGGGGTTGGAACTAGATGATCCTAAGGTCCTTTCCAACCCTAACTATTCAATGATTCTATGATTCTATGACCAGTATTAGAAATGAGATACTGTTTAAAGTAGAACTTTGTTCTAAGATATGTATTCATGGACTGGTTTGGGTTGAAAGGGGCCTTAAAGATCATTTTCTAGTTCCACACCTTCTGCTAGACCAAGTTGCTCTAAGCCCCATTCAACCTGGCCTTGAACACTGTCAGGGATGAGGCAGCAACAGGTCCTCTGGGCATCCTGTGCCAGGACCTCACCACCCCCACAGTAAAGAAATTCTTCCCAATATCTAATCTAAATCTACCCTCCTTCAGCTTAAAGTATTAATTCATAGACTTTATGAATCATAAATTATACTTTTAAATACACTTCCTGGATGATGGAATGGTCTGCACTTCATAGGAGAAACAGTCAGTTCATGGAAGCAGCAGGAAACTGTCATACTTCGTCCAGGGCTGCTCAGATCTGCAACTTTGCAAATATTCAGAGATCCTGCAGTTCATAATCAAAGTTGAAATTAGATGAGTTTTGACGGTTTGATGCAGTAACTGTAGTTGCAGTCACTGAGGTTCTGTCTGCACTTCAGGGCTATGTTTTTCTCTGCCCATTTTTTTTAAATAACTGCAGAAATGGCCACATTCCCATTTTACACCAGAGACATCTGAATAACAGCTTCTTTGGAAGTATAACACTCCATCATGCTAGTTATGTTCCTCTCCAGATTCTACGGTATTGCCCAACTAAATAGAATCCATGCCTGAATTTTCCATTGAAAAACAATTCTGGTCCAAGAAAATATTTAAGCTAATCACACAGAAAATTAGGGCTGATCTTTGTAACCCACTCCAAGTAAATAAGTGAGTCTGCAACACATAAAAAGATGTTTTAGTAGTGCATATTAAAACCGATGCAATGGAATACCATTAGGATATAAGGGAAGTAAGTGCTTATTAGGCAGTTTTACAGGTGCCCTATAATTCCTGATTTTTGTTATAATTAGATTCTTTTTCAAAACTCTTGCTATTTGCTGCTTGAGAGGTGCAGTTTTCTAAAGCAAAATTTACTTCTTACTAATCATCTTAACTTGAAAATGACCTTTAAGTATATTTATTTTTGTTAAAAAATAACAGTAATATTAACTGCAAGAAGTTCTCCGAGTATATTGAGGGATTTAAAAACACCATAAAACCTTCTCCTTCTCCTGACAACACTACGCTGACTGATTCTAATGCTTACACACATGATATCTGTAGTTTCCTGCATCTGTGCAACCAACAAGAACTTCAATTACGTGATTTCTTGCTACTGCTCCTGTTCTCATGGAAACAGGTGTCAGAAATAGGTATTTTAAACTAATCACAGTTTCATTTAATGAAAGTCCTTTGAGAAGCCATTATTAGGTATAGGCATAAGTGTCATCCCGTTTCGCCCTCCCCCCCCCTTCTGTTTTTTCAATATTATCTTTGGTGGATGTTTTCTCTACCATCTATAATTTGCTATCCTCTTGGCACAATCTTCAGAGTGAAAGCTAACAAGTTCCAATCTGTGCATGTTCTTAGTACAGTTTCCAGGTAACAAAGTACCAGCTCTTATCAGATCTATTTTATAACCGTGTAGTATAACTCTGCTAGCCCTATCACAATTATTTGGAATTTTTTATCTATTTTAGCACATTACTAAATCCATAATCCAATCAGTCCCTCACCCTTATTTCCTGGCTGCTTGTTTGGATAAAGTTGATCAGTGTCACAATGTAACAGAGTGTCTTTTGTCACTTGCTAAGTATCTGAAAGTCATTACTATTTTTGTATCAGGCCTGGCTGAGTCACACCAGGCTTAGCTAGGATAGTAACATCTTCCAGGAAACACTCGCCAGTGGAAAGGTGAGCAGCTGAAGGTGATCCATGATCTTTTTGTCCCAAAAAGCAATACTGGCCCCTCAGCTTACAAAAGCTCTCAGTTTCAAAAATAAATCTGCTATGCTGTGGGATCGTTTAAAGTAAGCTGACCTAATGGAGGAGCCAACAGCTAGCCAGAAAGAAAATCAGTGAAATTCTGACATAAGCAGTGATACACAAACTTCATCTGCAAGTCTGGGAGTTTGAAATTGTCCATCTAATCTTACCGTAGCTACGTACCTATCAAATGTGACTAAGTTGCAGAAAAGCCAAACTCTTACGGTGAAATGAAACATCTGACTAAGTAGGCAGGTGCAATACATGTAACAGAAACAAGCAATCATGGCTTAGCATCAGAAATGGTGATACCCTAACACTGAGCAGCACCTACCTAAACAACCTGGATAGTCAGAGGAGAGAGGACTGGGCTAACTGGGGTATCATAATGTAGAAGATAATATAAAAGATAACAGAAATCATGTGAGTTTGCAGCCAAACTTCAAACTGGGCTGTTCACCAGATTTGGACAGAAAATGCAGCCAGCACATGAAAAGTTTATTTCTTTTTCCTCCAGCTTGAGCCAGTGTGTCATGCAAATGTATAGCAAGTGAGTGACCAACAAATGATCTGTCATACCAAGAGGCAAACCATTTAATATCTTTCTCAGACAAACTTCTCCACATGCTGGAGGAAGGTTGCAACTAAAAGAAACTGCTTTCTGTAAAAGAATTATGTGCTCCTCTTTCAAAAAATATATGAGTTTGTTTCTCATGATTTGTGCTGTTCAAGTTAAAAGCAAATGGGAAGTATTAAGCAAATTATCATTTTAGTGTTACTGCAGAAACAATTCCTGCTGCAGCCAGGGAAAGCCTGAAATACAGGTTGTAGTGCTTTAAAAACACTTGTTATGCTGTGACAAAAATCCAGATGAGCCACGAGTAATAATCAAAGTTTTCATTATCATTACTAGAACTAAAAAGAAACCACAACCAATGATTTTTTTCCCTACTTCACCATGTCTCTATAATCCATGATAAGTGTGTTTTACTGATCTCAGTATGCAAGCAGTATGTTTTCACCTGTAGGGCTGACTACTCACTCCACACTGTATATGGGTGGCTGTTGTACAATGAGTGCAGGACCCTGTCCCCATGGCTTCCTCGAGGGAAGGGGAGGCTGCTGTCAGTGTCCTGGGCCTTAACTCCCTGACCAGATCCATCAGGCATTTCAGTCCCTGCCCAAGCGATATTACATGCAAATCTGTCTCCAGTCCAGTCTCTGGTTCTGCCTCCTGAATGAGCTACACATAGATGGGTGGACCTAGTGCATATGCATTGTAACTTACCTCCAGCCTATCTTTGTCCCTGTTTCCTGGATGGATTTTGGACCATATAGGAGCCATGTCTATGGCCCTGTCTTCATTTGCTCCTGACTCCGTTTAGACTCTGAATCTGGCTCACTGGCTGCCTGGTCTGGGACTGTTGATGGATGTTGTTACCATCACCCAGCTCCGCCCATGTTCAGACAGGATATGGCCATCCATTAGCAAGGGCACTTCCCAGGCTGGGGCCACCCTCAGGTTCTGGCTCTCCTTCCCTTAGGGAGAAACCAGCCCCTACTGCTCACTGACAATCATTTTGCAACCCCAAAAAAGTTTAAGCTGGTCTTAACTTTCCTTTTGCCTTTATCCTGCCCATGAAAACAGAAGACTGAATAAAATTACAGCATTTTGTTTCCTTTGCTAATAATAATGGCAGCAATACATATGAGATCATTCTACAACACAGAATCTTACCTTCAGATAAAGTATGTACTCTACCCTGTAGACCAGGCACAAACCAAGGGGTCACAAGGACTGATCTAATTTGTAACCAGTAAGAACTGTTGCTGAAACCTAAAAGATCAGAAAGACATAAAGAAAGCGTTTGTCTTCAGTCAGATGAACAGAAGCTTGGCCATGGGCATTTGCAATTATTTCACTACTTGTATGAGGTCTAGCTGCCTGTACCACCTCTTCCTGTTCTATGTTCTATGTTCATAAAAGACTTATGGCCTATTTCTCTTCTCTGTTACAAGATCTCCACTTAGTGTCAAATGTATGAATAACAGCTTTAGCTGCACAATTTATCTATGGCCTACTTTGGGTCCAGTCTTCCAGATTCTGGCTTGTGGTCACTAAACTAAACTCAGTGTACGGTGGACCATATTTACTACATGCTGGAGTGACAATGCAGTATTCAGATGGAAATGTGTATAATCTATTTCAGTTGACAACTGCAGGAGTTCTGAGGACAAAACCAAAGACAAGTCACTTAGCAGAAAAAACAAATCACTCTGCTATCTGTTCTCAGTCTACTGATCTCACCCAAGGCAGTGGGAAACTTCAATATTCTTGGTTCTACCAGATTCGTTCCAGCAATGGTTTTGGTACTAAGACAAATGGTGAATACATAGTTAGATCCACAAAGTTCTTGTTCAAGTTACTGAAAACTGTAAACATTCATAAAACAGGCTTCAGTGTGTTAATTCATAGGCTGCTGAATTCAGCCTGTTTCCCATTGTTTTGAACAGTACAGAGGACTCTCCAAAAAAGACGCGGGCTATACAGACCCTTCCAAGAGAGACTTGTGACTATACTACCAGTTGCAGAACATGGCACTGCCAAAAAGAACTCTTAAAAAGCCAAAGGCTTGCAGGGAAGAGAATCATATAGGAGAACTCATGTTGCTTTCCATAAACAACTGGCTCCCTCCAACTAGAACTGGGAAAATGGAAACGCCATGGGCAAAACTCTGTCTGACCTAGCCAGCTTCACTCCTGAAGCTCAGGGGAGCATGTACTTCATTGGGAACATTACCACTGTCTGAATAGGTTCAGCATGTGCTGCAACTACTGTTTGTCATGAAAGGATGTGGGAAAAGGTTCAGTTTGTATTCATCACTCCCTCAGAACTAGAAGAGACAGCACTGCTTTTTACCAAGAGTGTCCAGGATTACTCAAATATGGCTGTTGAGGTTCTGTGACAAAGCACTGAGAAAGTGAGGTTGTGACATCCCATACATGCAGCTTAAAATGTCCATTCTGTTCTGTGCAGATTTCCATCTTCTGCTCACCTCCACCATCTCCAGATGTAGAATCTGCCATACCCCGTGCAGAATCAGGGCCATACTGAATATGAAAGACTAAAGCTGCATCTGAAGTGACTGCTTCTGGCTGGAGCAGCACACCTATGGACATAGCTGACAATTCAATCTAGACCTCACAGAGTAACATTACAGAAATTCTTAGTGAAATTTGTATTTCTACAGCACTGAGAAAAGAACTGACTTCTACTCTTGCTGTGTGAGGAGCATTTACTTTGGACTGTTGCTATAGACAAAATGTTTCTAACTACTTAGAATCACAGAATCACAGAATGGTTAGAGCTGGAAGGGACCTTACAGATCCTCTAGCTCCAACCCCCTGCCATGGGCAGGGACACCTTTCATTAGACCAGGCTGCTCCAAGCTCCATCCAACCTGGTCTTGAACATTGCCAGGCATGGGACAGGGAAAAGCTTCTTGGGGCAATCTGTGCCAGTGCCCCACCACCCTCATAGTAAAGAATTTCTTCCTAATGTCTAATCTAAATCGATTCTCTTTCAGTTTAAAACCATTCCCCCTTGTTCTATCACTACATGCCCTTGTAAAAACTCCCTCTCATACTTCAGAAATGTTGACTAATTCTTTTTCAGAGCTAATTAACAACAAGAACACAAATTCTGTGTATCCAAAACACCTTGTAAAAGTTACAAAAACAGTCAGCAACTTACCTTGCTCTAACTCTTTATTTGCCTTGGCTGGCTGTTACTGTCACTGTTTGCTTTTTTGCCACATTGTCAAGCACCTACATTGTGACGTTTGTTTCATAACACAGGTATTGCATCACCTATGATAACAGAAATCATTGACACAGTCATAACAAATGGCAAGATTCCCACTGACTTCCATGGCTGGGATTTCACATAGCATGTACCATTGCAACACCACAGCAGGAACAGCATGACACCAGGACCCCATATGAGGAGCCATAGCATCAAGGCAACTGAAAACAAACCAGGGATTTTTTAGCCTGTTATCTTGGGCAAAACCAGTTCCAATACTGCAATATGGATTGCAGTATGGATTGTACTACTCTCTATTTGTTTGCTTTTTAACCCTGCCATAAAAAAGTATTTGAGCTCTACAAATTCTGGGGCATGGGACACAATTTTGTGACTTCAGCAACGTAGTGAGTAGTGTTTTACACCTGCACCTTCAGGAAAATCCCTCCTCCTCCAAACAGAAATGTTAGCTTTCACTGGGAACTTTCTGATTTAAAAGTAATCAGGCTGGGTTGACATAGGTTAGTGTGAGGTGTCCCTGCTTATGGCAGGGGGGTTGGAACTAGATGATCTAAAGTCCTTTCCAACCCTAACTATTCTATGATTTTAGCCTCCTTCCTTCCTGACAGCAACCTTGCTGTAACAAAGCCCACAAAAGAAAACAAAAGAATGCTCTACACTTCTTAAAATACAGTCCTGAAAAAGTAAGAAGTTTTGCAAGAAGCAACTGACAGACAGTTCTGTTGTCCTTTTCACATACTAATAAATGTCCCATTCATCTCTGTAAGGCTGCCTTAGGCTTTTCTCTGGTAAGGACTTGTAATCTTCAGGTGCCTTTTTAACTTGATGACATTCAGGGCATTAAGTATTTAAGAATTTGAGAAGGTTGCCTGTGGCTGAAAAAGCACAGAAGTTGCTCTCTGATAAGACAAAGCTCTTGGTTTATAAAACAACTTATGATTTCTTCACCAGTCCAGGCATATATATTCAAGTCATGCCAAGATGAGAAGCTTTCTAGGAATATTGTCCTGTGGTGGAATTGCAAACTATTCTGGTTTGGTTCACTGCTTCCTAAATGTGAGGTGGGCCTCAGGAGGAACATGCGTAAGTATTAAAGATGGACAGAGCACAGCATAAGGAAGTGGTTCAATGAGGCAATAGCTGAGACAGGGGTGAAAAAGCAGCAATAATAAGGGAGATATGAGGGTAGCTGAACACTGGAATAGGTTGCCCAGGGAGGTTATGGACTGTGCATCCTTGGAAATCAAAACCCAACCAGACCCATCCTGGGCAAACAGATCTAGCTGACCCTGCTTGAGCAGAGCACTTTGATCAGATGTTTTCAGGAGGTCCCTTCCAGCCTCAACTATTGACACAACAGCAGAGAACAACTGGACCCAGAAGCAAAGGGTAAGAAGGCAGCATTAGCAAAGCCTGCTAGAATAAGGTCAGGAATAGCTGTTACAAAGAGATTATGGCAGAAGTGGCTCAGATGTTCTCATTCAATGCTTCTGGGAATAGACTGCTTCTGAAGGGACCACCAATGCAATTAAATTCCTAATGTGCAACAGCCAACTCAGAATAAGAAGTGCTAAGAGCTCCAGTCTTCACCCTGTCTTCCCTAGAAAGCATCAGGGAGGAAAGAACACTTGAACTATGCCCGCATCTTCTAATTTCTTTACATATGAAGGCACTCCCCTTCAAACTTTAGCAATTGCACAGCTATAGGAAGCACAGTAGAAACAGAATATGGGTTCATGTTTATATGTTTGTCCTTCCACCCTGGAGTATTCTGGCTGACTAATGTAGGGGCATGTAGTAGGTAGCTGGGAGATCTGTTGCCATGAAAACCTGGAAAATACTCCAGCTAGAAACACTTTGAACACCTTAAATTTTGGATTAAAGAAAGCCCAATGCCGAAGTTGGCAGTTATTACAGCAAACTGTCCTGACATCTGCCCTTCCTCACATTAACCCAGAGTACACTCAGTAATGAGTCAACAGAAGAGCACGTCCTCTTCACTAGTGTCACCTTTTGCAAGAACTAGCATAATGCAACCGAAAAGCTGAGGAAAACTACCTTTTTCCACTTGGTTCCACTTTAAAGTGTCCCTGCAGAAAGTGCTTTCCCTAAATGTCTTACACCTTGTTTGAATTTTTTTCTTTCTTCTCCTATCACAACTTCCTTGGCTCCAAAGATGCAACAAACCTTGGATACCAAAAGTGGACGTTTGTTCACAGCCTTTTGTTCTTCCAATCTGAAAATTACTCAAATAATTTTTAAATGTATTTGTTCTGCCAGTTTTTCACAATTAACTGGAGCTCAAGATGTAAAAGGTGTAAAAGCTCAAGATGTATAAGCTACACAGAGTGCAAGCAATTATGCACATGGATAGGAAGTAGAGATCCACACCCTAATGCCTTGAACCCATGCTTCTAACATTGGCTCTGCCTGTTGGGAACACTGATCCATGAGGATGTCAGCAGTTATATTGGATACATTTATTTGACTGCATCCCATTGCACAAACATAGAAAGTTGGTATATTTTTGCAGGAAATCTTGCTGCCATGAGTACAGTGACAGCCACATGATGGTACCTTTTGTTTGACTGAGTGTGCCATGTTTGGAGTGATTAGCACAAGAAACCACAAGCTGGGATGTCTGGTATAGACCTGCGTACTGCTGTTGACTCATCTCAAGTAAGTCAGCCTGATCAGTTTTAAGCCAATTCATCTTTCACTCAAGCTGTCTGGTTAAGAGTTCAAGCCCAGAAGCACATGTTTATGTCATGGTGAGATTTGGGACACTTAGAAGGAAAGCCTGAACTTGTCCAGATGCTCAGCACAGGCTCTGCCACATCTATCCTGCAGTGCTGTTTGGCAGGACATCAGCGCCCAACAGATTCATCCATTCCCTACCATCTCCTCCCACAACCTTGAAGGGATGTCATATGGGCAATGGCAAGCAGACAAATTGGCCAGGCTCCTTCACAGAAGTCCTCTTTCTAACATGATATGTATCTTCTGAATCTAAGCCTGCATCATCTGTAAGAATGGCTCTCGTGGGAAACAGCCACGACAAAAGCCAAGCTCCATATCCCAATTGTTTTTCCTGTTCACTGAGCATCGCTGGGGCAACTGAAAATGGTAAATCACAGTGACTAAAGGGAAGTGTGAGTGTATATTTGTGTTTGTATACAATTTTAGGTAATAACATGAATGTTCTTCCCCTTGTAACTATCTCAATTAAATAAGATACAGTAAATATTACATTAAGAGCTACCAGCATCAGTTCTTACATCTACATCCCCCTGAGAGTCTGCCTCCCTGAGAGGCTGCTGCTCCTGAAAGCCACATGTGCTGCCGTAGCACAAAACCTCTGTCATCCTGTAACTCATAAAATGATAGAAAGCAATAAGGGTGGGAATAAAAAACTGTCCATCAAGAGGAAAAATTATTTGTCCTATTCAGCAGATCCTTTCACAGAGTTCCAGGAATGCTACCTGAATCCTCAAAGGAAAAGAGAAGGAAGACTCAGGACCCAAATGTGTTCCTGTAGCAGCAGCTCAGGCCATGCTGCTTATCTTGTCCTTTACTGACATCTCAACATGTATGTTCACAGGATCAATGTCTGCATGAAAGGCCTTAGGGCCAAATCTGCTCTGTCTTGCTCACTTGTTGCTGTATAGTATCTTCATAGCTGTATAACCAGTACAGGGACTGTCTCCTTCAGAATCAGCCTGCCAGTCCTATGTTGCTACGGTGGGCACAAGAGACATCCATAACACAAATAGCATGACAGCTTGGCACAACTCCTCTTGAAGGATTATTCATTTTCTTTTCCAGGCTTCTAGACCATAAAAAGAAATCACAGGCCAAGCAGATTACCCTCTACGAAGCTCACCATATTCCTGTTCCACACCAAGACTATAGGCTCTGAATCTTCCTTTGGCTTGGCCAAGTGTCCATCACTGTCCCTTCCCTAGGCACAGTTTCTAAGCACAGGCTTATCATGGTTTGCTCTGCAAAGCATTGGGGCTCCAGAGCAAAACTACTTCATGTGCAAGCTCAGCAACTTCACCAGGAGAGCAAACTAAAGGTTTTTAAAATGCTTAGCTTCAAAACAAAGGCTGGAGGGGACCAGAAGGGCCTTTACTGTGCTTTTTGCCAGCTACAGCTTTCTGGGACCCTGTGCCAGCAGCAGCACAGCTGTTAGCCCATCAGTAATGCTGGAAGTCTTTCTGGCATGAATTTTGCAGCCTTCATGGCTTTTTTAAAGATCAGCCTCCATGACTTTTGACTTGTTGGGTAAGAGGGGGTGGATGCAAAGGTAAACAATCAAACTGTGGGAGTTGCCAAATCAGACCCAGAGATGTGAGTGATCAGAACAACTGTTCTGGGACAGCACTCAGAGGTCCCTTACCCTGAGGCTTCAGCCTATCCTGAAGTAACTGGATTTATCCTTCTTCATCCTGACAGCCATTAGAAAATAAGTCTGCTTTGGTAGAAAACAGAATATGCTCAGAGCTGTATGTTCTTATAATGGTATTAGCTTTTTATTTTTCTTCCTTTTGCATTAATATGGTCAGAAGAATTACACTGAAAGCATAAAACATTGGCTGTTGCTGTCAACTGTGTAAACATTTTCACCATGTTTGTCTCCTTTGCCACTGTTTCTCTGAGTTTTCCTATATGTCAGTAGTAGCCTTAACTTTTTTACTGCATTTTGGAGCTGGATTTGGCTCTGTTATGATCAGAAAGGTCTGTTCAGCCATTTCTCATCACATAATCCTATTTTTGAACCTTTCCTATACCATTTCCAGTATTTTGACATCAGGATGACAATTAAGAATAAATGTTAACAAACATGTTCTTACATAAAGGTGACACACACAACTTCTGAGTAACAGTCTCGGCTTTAGTACTTGACTGCCACATGAGACAAGCCAGAAATACAAAAGAATGTCCTGCTATGATACAAGGCCATTAGCTAGTCTGATTTCCCAGCATAATTACTTAAAATTCATGAGTCTGTCCCTTCCCAAAAAAAGGAGAATCTAGCTCAAAAATACTGAAGTACTAGAAGTTGCTCAAAATTATTTTTAGTTCCTTTCCTATTTTTCAGACTCAACAGATTCAGGTTTTTAGACTACAATAAATTCAGGTAATTTCCAAAATTTTATCTGTCATCATGAGACTTTATATTTCAGGAGCTGAGGCATTTAAGTAAAAATAAAAGCAGCAAGTAAGATTAATGCTCACACTCATGCAAATGATGCAAGTTAGCAACTCTGGGCAGGAATCCACAGCTCCTGCAAATAAGGTCATCAGAGTATTTTAAATAAGGTAGCTTTTTCCTTTTTTTACACTGTTACATTACCATCCTGAGTGTCAAATCTTCTTTCTTTCTGTGAGCTTATCCTGTCCTTCGCTGAAGGAGTCCATCTCTTACATTTTTCAGAAAACACCGAGTCCCACCCCAAGACTTTATTAGTGCCTCAGATAAAGACAACAGAAGAAACAAATAAGGCACAGAATATTAAGTAGCCTACAAAAATCCCTTTGCTCAGTTAATTGTGTCATCTCAGCCTTGATTGTATAATACTGCAAGTGCCTGTTGAGCATTCCAGGAAATACAGGGAATACATAATGAAAAAAGAGAAAACGGAGTTCCTTCTAGCTTTTCCTATTTAGCATATAAAAGCCCTAAAATACAGCCTTTTGTCTTTTCCAAGTCACTTCTAAAGAGAAATTTCTGACCTTTAATCCTACAACATATTGTTACCTTAAGATAGTTTAACCACTCAAGGTAACAATCTATCCTCTAAATAGAAAAAAAAGCAGAAAAAGGAGAAAAGATGTCATTTGCTAGGCTACGAAAGGAAACACAAAGAAGAAAAGCCTTCTCCTCAGAGAAGTTTTGAACTATATATGGTTTATATTCCCCTCCCAGAACACCAGAGAAGCAACCATAAAGCTTCTGAAACAGAAGGGCTTGTATATTTCTGTCCCATGGTTTTGTGCCCTAGGTGGAAACTGCAAAGCCTGCACATCTCCTTTCTCAAAATCTGATGGTTCCCCAAATCCCTTTGTGAACGAACAACGTTAGGGAATAGCAGGGCTGAATGCTTTCTCAGCAAACTCTTTGAAACAGACACATTATTTTTCCAAATCTATGCATTTTATGTAAAGCAAAAATCTATGTGAAAGCATTTCACACAGGCCTTTTAAGTCTCAAACTCTCAGCAGGAACACTGCTGTTTTAGCATCCAGCTCCTATTCCTCATAGCTTGCTAATCTGCAGTGAGGTTATCCCACTTCTTTCATGTGACAGTTGTGGCTACAGTATGAGAAGTATTGCTTTACTGCAGGCACAGGAATATGCTACTGCTCCCCAACAGCACCCTAACGCTGTGGGACCCACCCCACCATCAACCTCCGTTTGCCAGTTCCCTGTCCCTGCCCTTTTTATCACTGGTTTTGTGTCATGGTCCTGTTCTCTAACTGTATGCTAGATATTAGCAGAGAACATTAATGAGTTCCTTAACCTCCCTGGACTGTGGTGTTATCTTGCCTGAGCAAGCCTGCCTCAGTGGCATTTAACTGCTTTTCCCATTTCCAACTCTGGCTATTTGCCACATGTGTGAGAAAACCACTGAAAACTGATTCTCTCAGCAAGGTCCTGAAACATCTGTGCAGGCCTGCAGCACAAGGGCAAGCATACACATACAAGTTACACCTTCACCAATCCTAACGGGATTACTCACATCAAGTACAGCCCTTTGAAGCAACCGCTAGGAACTGTTTCTCACTTGTGACCATTTCTATGAACAGGCTGCAATCCCACCCTTCATAGAACCATAGAACAGTTAGGGTTGGAAAGGACCTTAAGATCATCCAGTTCCAACCCCCCTGCCATAAGCAGGGACACCCCACACTAAACCATGCCACCCAAGGCTTCGTTCAAACTGGCCTTGAACACTGCCACGGATGGAGCACTCACAACTTCCTTGGGCAACCCATTCCAGTGCCTCACCACCCTAACAGGAAAGAACTTCTTCCTTATATCCAATCTAAACTCCCCCTGTTTAAGTTTCAGAAATGCACAATTCTTTTCATGTCCACTAGGCACATCTAGTTAATCTTGCCTAATGCGTTTGCTTCCCATAGAGGATTATATTATTGTCTGACAGCCAACTGTCTTCATCCCCCTCTTTCTACACTGGCTAGGCAGTGTTTTGGTGACTTTATAGTGACCAAATAAAGGACTCTCAGCATAACTTCTCAAGAGTACCACAGCGCAGCCCAGCACATGAAACACAAGAGATAATTCTTATACAGATCTGCGATTTTCTTTCAATGTACAGCCAGAAATCCACCGTGCAGAGGCAACATGGGGGACCAGCGCCCCCAGCCCCAGATGCATCGTTCGCCCTCCACTCCCAGCGCCAGCAGCCAGCCCCGCCGCCTAGGCCGCTCTGCGGCAGAGCGGGGCAGGGCGCCAGAAAAGCCGGGCTCGGCGCCACGGAGCCGCTTTGGCGGCCATTTCACCGCGCCGCTCTATCCTGTTCGCTCATCAGCTGCAGGCTGCCTTCCTCCCAGCAGCGGAACGGCCGTGAGCGAACACAAGGCACGATCTCCTCTAACTCAAGAACCTACGACCGCCCCTCGCCATCCCTCCTCCGGGGCGGGGGCAGCGCTTGCGCAGTGGGGCCGGTGACCGTGTGGCGCGCAACGGGTCATCAGTGGGGCTCGCATCCCGCAGACGCTCCGAGGGTTCAGTTGTGCTCGGCCGCTGTTTCCCCGCCCTCGCTATGGCCCCTGCCGAGATTCTCAGCGGAAAGATAGTCTCCGCGTACGTACCCTCGAGGGCCCGCCCGTCCTGCCCGCCAGGAGCCCAGCGCTGCGTGGGGCTGCGGCTTCCTCGGGCGGGAGCCTAAGGGGATTACCCCTTGGGGTGGCTGTCGGGGCGGGAGGGGGGGTGCAGCAATGGAATGGGTTTGGGGTGGCCTTTGCTTTGGCTCTGCCAGGGCTGAAGGAGGTTTAAAGATGCCCTGAAGTTTTTTCACTACGTTACAGTCAAAGCTTGCTTTTTGCGGCTGGAAATTGTGGGAGTTATTAAATAAAGGTAGCACTGAAGATCAGAAGAACGTAAAGTGCTGTCTGTACATCTCCCCCCCCCCCCCCCCC